>WBMZ01002790.1:154135-287939 GCA_013400975.1 Atrichornis clamosus
GCAGGGCAGGGAATGGCCGCGTCTCCTCCGAGCTGTGCTTGAGCAGCCACGCCGGGAGCGCTCCCACAGGGAGAGGGGTACTCCCAGGCTGGGGCAGGGCAGGGAATGGCCGCGTCTCCTCCCTGGCTGGTGGCACTGAGGAGCACAAGCCTCCCTGACTCGTGCACAATGAATTACATTCCGCTCTGCAAGGGTCTTACTGTAGTACGAAACAGGGGAGACAGAAATAAAATAAACTGGGAGTTGAAGCCCCTATTTACTAATCTAGCAAACTAGCTAGTGATCTGTTTTGAAAGTCATTAAAAGGAATCTCTTAAAATTATGGCTGGGAATATAAATTTTTCAGTAAATGCTGTTATTTCTAATGGGAGCTCTTCCAAATTTTTATGCTAAATCTGGCATTAAAACGACTGTTTGGGGGTTTTTCTTCCTGAAACTTTATTAACAATTAGATATAAAATAATCTGATCTTATTTCAAATTGAAGTTTCCAGTAGTACAAGCTTTCAATCTATAAAGCAGCAATTCAATTTGCAACAGCTAGAATGCTCTGGGAAGACACGTACCTTCATCAGCCCTGAGGGCTGAGTTAACCTGAACCAATCCGTTTTTTCATCATAATTATTAGGGGCAAATCGTTTATTGTGCAAACCCCCTGCCAGGTTGCATGGTTTCCCCGGAGCAATGCAGTTCCTGAGCAAGATATTGGTTCTTCTGCCACCATGTGGTTGTGTTGCTCAGAATCAACAACCATTTTAAGAAAGACGCACTACTGTGGCTTATATAAAAACAAGCTATAAACTGTCACAATTGTTTTGGTTTTGATGGTCAGACTTTGTTAACTTAAGCTGCGCTGTTTGTAAATGTTAAAGTTCAAAATATAGGTTTAGAACAAAACATTTCATTCAGTAAAATTGTGTATTTTCATCTCCTGGGATTTACTGTAAATTATATGTTCTTTAGCCTATTCTCCTGTTGAAAACAAGTAATAAAGATCTTGCTTTGATATTTGAGAACACTTAGCCCCTAAATTTTGTAATCAAAAGTGAAGCTAGAGTGTCCAACACCACAGTTGAACAGTACTGATTAAACCTTTTTTCTGTTTTCCCCATTCACTAGAATGTATTAAAAAGTTAGTTTTGCTTAAAAAAATAGGAATATGCCCACTCTCTATTGAACAATTTCCATTTCTGTGGAGAGAGACTTGCAGAAACATGCTTGCAGATGGGTTCCTTAAGATTTTTTGCTGCAAATTTCTTTTTTATCTATTCATAGGATTCAAAATTGGACCTTCAATATGAAAACTAAGTAGCAAAGAGCAGACTTGGCGTGCTTTGTCAAAGGGTATCTACTTGTCAGACCTACTGCTTTTCTTTCCTTCTTCCCATGCTATTTTCATACAGCTCCTTCAGATTTCTTGTCAAAATAACCAGCTGCCATAAACCCCATGATTATTACGTAAGCTGTGCTGCTACTGAAATACTCATTAACATGGGAAGGTACATGTCATTTCACACCATGCATTGTCTGAAATTATAATTTTTGTTCTGAATAAGCTTTTTGCTTTTACTCCCCAGTAATAAAAGATATTTTTAGTAGAAGGGATGAAACTAAGTTTGAATGTTGAAGTATGGGGTCTATGTGAGCAGGCAGATTTGAAAGGTGTAATTAAATCACGTAGCTCTTTTTTTATTAACTCTACTGAGCGTTACCTCTGAGGCTCAGTCTGAGCCCTTCTACTGTTAATGTAGATAGAATAAGTTCAATAATAAAACCTGATTATTTTAATTAATTTTGCAGATTTTGAAACCTTCGGTAAGTCAACCTTTTTAGGCAAACAGTCTTAGCAGTTGATTCTCAGTGTTCATTCCTTTGTGCTTGAAGCACTAGGTCTTATATTCATGTATTAATCAATAGAGTTCTGTTATAGGGTGTTTTTTAGGTCATGTTTTGATAGACCCATGCACCCCTCTGAAGATTTTCTTGGATGCATTTGAGTTACATTTCTACTGTGCAGGTGCACATTGTGTGTACGTATCAAAAGGCTTCAAAACTGTTTTGTAAAATACAATGAAAGATGCTTTGCTGAAGAAGTAATGAGTTTTGCAAAGTGCTAGCACTTTCAGTGTACACTGGAAGCAAATTCCACACTGCTGAGTATTGCTTGGGCAGATAAGGACAGGCAGCACAGCCAAAACGATTCAGCAAAGTGTGTAAATGCAAAAACCCCTTGATTTGAAGAGCCAAAAATATAATCCTTTTACATTTTCTTTAAACTAGGTCATAGAGCTGTTCAGGAGCAAGTCTTCAGAGAGTCTTTAAGTGAGTTCTGCTGAATGGAAAAGGTAGTGCATTCACCTGAAACAAATAATATGCTCATTAATGCTTTGTGAGTGTGAGCTTTTTAAGCACAGTAATGTATTTTTTCATTCTGGAGTTCCTATTTGAGAAGCAAACTCCACATTCAGTTCACTCTTCAAAGGGAACCCATTAAACCAGGTAAAAGGACAACACAGCAGCTAATAACAGCTGTAGTGTCTTGTGTCTATGCCACAACATCTCAAATATAAACTAAGCTTCTTTTATTAATTTAAAATTTATTTAATATCTTTGCATATAGTAGTTCTCTGATTTTTTTTTTTCAGGTGTTCTCTCCATATATATTATAGCCTTCTTTCAAGACAGTTTGGCAATGACTAAAGTTTATTTATGACTAGCTGAAAAAACACCAAATAATTGAAATCTTGTTGTGCCTATTAAATAATTCTTTAAAATAAGGAAATTGACACTTATATGATTGAAAGTTAGCTTCAATGGTTTTTCTGGGAAAAAACACTCCTGTTAGCTTTCCATACTGAGCATCCATGAATTTATGTGAGTGTTTGAGGATAAAATTTTTGAATAGAGCAAGTAGCATGAGTTAAAAAATAACACGTTGTGCAACTTATGGGTATGATAAAATACATCATGCTTTCTGGTTACTGTCACAAGGCAAAGGGAGGTCCTGAAATTTCTAATTATATGTTGGATCATGACTTAAAGTCTTCAGGGATCTTATAATTTATGGGATATTTATGGGTTTTACACTTACAATTGAAAGATATTTTCACCTTGGGGTCTGGAATAATGGGATGTTTGAATTGCGGTGTTCAAAGGTTTATGTGTCTTGACTATGAATCTTCTTATTTTCAGAATGCTCAGGATTTTTATAGCTCCTGTAGTCTTTAATAATTGACTGTAATTTATTTTTTATTATTTTAAACATTAACATATTGCTTTAGTTTTTAGAGAGGCTTGTTTCCTAGGAACTCCCTTTCTCAGAAGTTCCTTTCTTAAAATTTCTAAATGTTACTTCCAATTCTTAGTAATTCAGCAACAATTGGACTCAGGGCATTAGTTCATGGGCTGTCACTAGACTGAATAGGTTTGAAAAACCTCGAGCACTAAGAGGAATAGATTTTCTGCAAGAGGAAAAACAAAGCACTTCTACATGTTGTTACCTCTTAGGATATTTGGTTATGGTTTTGATCAAGAGGCACGAAAGTTATGTCTGTGGTTAACAGTATAGGTAAGTTCTAGAAATGAGTTTTAAACTATGCAAGCACTGTGCTTAAAAATATTCATGTGCACTGGTCTTCCTTGAATGAATCATGATCTGTAAGAAGGATGTGATAACCAAAAATAAACCAGAAAATCCTGAACTACTCTCATGAAAAATATCACCTTTCACAGTGAACCATAATCACTAAATTTAAAAAGTTGACTGATCTATCTGCCTGCCTGCCTACCTACTACAGTGTAAATTGTATCTAAAAATCTTGCCAGCTTTGATATGCACTATTTTCTTAGCCCTAGATAAGGGGTGTGGGGTGGAGGGGTGAAGAGAAGGGGACTGTCAAGGTTAAATAAAATCATGGCTTTTATAAGTGGAGGTTTAGAAATAGGTTTTTAATTTTTGTTTAGACTCCGTAGTAATGTACTCCTTAAAAGATGTTGTATAACATTTTATTGAATAGGATCAATTTTTAGGATTCTGACATAGTAAGAAAACAATCAATTAGAAGGTCATAAGGGTCATTCTCAAGTTAAGTGGTATAAAAATATTTTAGGTATCAATCCTAGCTTCAAGCAGTAGTACGTTTTCTTCTGTTTACTGAATTAACTCGTTTCTTGTGTTAAGCACTTAATTATGTAGTATCTGCTAGTTCTTTCATTTGTATTTTTCTAAAGGACCTTTCCATGATCTAAAAAGAAGGCACTACCTAAGAAACTTTGTCTTGTACATAAACATTTGTACTGCAGGTCACATGATAGTAAATTAATTAATGTAGTTTAAATTAGGGAGGAAATATTGTAGTCTGATCACTGGATCAAGTGATCTAAACTCAGATTTTTGGGGGTTTAGTCCTGACTTTGTCATTGTTAGTCTATGTGGTGAAACTCAAGCTGGCAGAGGCTCCTTGGAGAACAATTACTGGAGAATGGCTGTGAACCTTGGATGTACTTAGATTTTCACTGCACAAAACCCAGAGCAACCAGCTTTAGCTGAAGCTTCTTGGGACAGGGTTTGGACCAGAGACCTCCAGAGATGCCTTCCATCTTCAATTACCCTGTCACAAGGTTCAGACAGAATCACAAAAGACAGGCAAAGAGGATACAGAATTAAGTTAGGTAACCAGAGATGGTGACTGCTAACTTGTTAAAGTGCCTTATTTTGTTGTAGATCTACTACATGTATGATTTTCTTATGAAAAAAGTGATGTGTGTGGATCCCATTGTCTTTTTATATAGGGAAACACTTTGTGATGTTAGTTTCCTTTTGAAAAACACAGCTATGCTGTATTTACATGTATAGTATAGATAAAATCATTTGGTAGGTAATGTTAGCTCTTTTTTAGTGCCACAGAAGGTTTTAAGACTTCAGCTGGCTTTTATGTGATCTTTGAGCTTCTGTCCGATGGGGAGGTGGTGAATCTCTAAAAAGTAGTTGTGACGTAGTACATGAGAGTATGTACATGAGTACATATAGTCAGAGATAGGAAACTTACAGGGTGTGAGCATAAGCTAATGTCATTTGTATTTTTCATTCTATGGGGAAAAAAAAATCACAGAAAAACAAAATTATCTTTATTCAGTGACCAAGAAGGAAGATTCAAGGAATCAAATGTTTTATGAGAATCGTAAGTCCTGTATCAGTCTCTAGGTGGTTAGAAATGATGGGAATAAAATCCTGGATGAAGAGACCGTGCACCAGTCCCCTGCCACAGGTTTTCTGGGTGGCCTTGGTCATTCTCTGTCTCTATGCCTCTTGAGTAAAGCCCTTCGAAATATAGCTGTAAAAATGATTTTTCAGAGATGTTGTGACTAATGCCAACATTTACACATGCTCTCTGCTGTTGTACTAACCACATTAAGATGGTTATGAAGGATATGAAGGCAAGTAGGATGTGAGGGCAAGGCTGTATACTCTAAATATGTTTTCTTCACATATTTGTAGTAAATTAATAATAATACATGCATGGGATAAATTCTGGATGAATCCATTGGCTTTTCCATGTGGATTTAAGAGAAATTGTTGCCTTATTCTTCCATAGTATTCGTATGTTATTCTGAAATTAAAAAATATAGTTCTCATACAAACAACATTTTATTTACATAGCTTCTTCTTAATTTTAGCTATCACAGATTCATTTTTTTGCTGTACTATATTCCCAAAGTTTGAGCTGGCATAGTCGCTGTGATCAGTACATAGATGATGAATACAAAATTTCTTGAAAGATGTCATAGAGCAGACATAACCAGACATGTCAGTTCCAGCTGTTGCTCTGAGACCCAGGGATGAAGAAAAAGGGAGAACTGGTGTTTAACAGTGTTACAAGAAGAAGTTGATTGTACGAGAAATGCCATTGCTCAGGAGATAGACTTAAATGAAAGAATAACACCATTACATGTAAATAAAAAGATAAAAATTTTTATTTTACATAGGAGGAAAATTTCTATTTTATTTTCTTAAAGAAGTCTCAAGCCTGGTGAGAGATTTTTGCTTTAGTTTTGTTAGGTATAAGCTATAAAGAACCTTCTTTTTCAAAGAACTGTTCTTCTGAGAACCATTTCTTTCTTTATTTTATACATCCAGAGACAGGTTGCTTTTGTGTGAGTTTAGAGCAGTATAATTCCAAAGTCCTGGCTGTTTATTGTTCCCTGACCAAGACCATTATATTTTAGCATGTGTGCAATTTGTGTCTGAGGGGGGAACAGGAGTTTTAGAGGTAGTGCCCCTTAAAGAAATGAGTGGTGGGCTGAAAGAGTTCCTTTGCTAGGACCAGTGGTATAACACTGTTGAAAAGCATAACTTACCAGTAGTATTTCAGTAGCCAGTAGCAGGAACTCACCCTCTTGTTGCTCGTGTGACCAGACAGATGATGTTCTGCAATGTCAGCATGAAGTTACGCATCTGTGAGAATGAAAGAAAGGGGAAAATGTGATACAAATAAAAGTAGAGGTCTTCACTGGTCAGAAGCCAAGAGCTACTTGCATCTCATGATTGCCCCATTAGTTTAAAATCTTATAAATGCCCAGATCAGTTTGTTTTGGTGGTAATGCAAACCGTGCTTCTGGTGCAATGGTAGAGCCACACAACTCCTGCATTGCTGATGGTGGGCAGCAATGATTTGCTGATCTCTGCGTACTCAAACTGGAATTTTACTACTTTTGATTTGTGGTGCAGCTTTCTACATCTTTCTAAATAATTTACAATCCATTTTCATCGAAGCCACAGCTCTGGCGTGGTAATCATAACGTTTCAACTGGCTTCTGTTAAACTAAGTTTTATTTTTGCCCTTGGTTTCCAGGAATACTTTCTATCCTGTTTTCCTTTCTTCTGGTAAAGATAAATACAATGCAGAGGGAGGATCATATTCACGATTCTGTGTCTGTCTTTCCATCTAAGGGACAAGTGTAATTTGTATTGCTTCCTGCAATAGATATGGGAATAATTATTTTAAATAAGTTTAGATGTTGCTAATAATAGTGTCAATGCTTGCTCAGAGGAATGCATTCTTCCCCCTAATGTTCTGTGTGGGCTGACTGAAAATCACTTAGTGACATCTAATTTTCTTGGCCCATTTCTATGACTTTTTCTCCACCATGAAACAAGGGGCATTGTGTATACTAAGATGATATTCTTGCATGTAGGAGAGTAGGCAAACTGATTCCACAATGTGGACATGATGGTCCAAGTTCCTAAGTATAGGCAGCTATTCTGAATACCTCTAGGTTTGGACGTAGGATTTAAGACACATTTAATGCAGCTGAGTTGAGATAGTTTCACTGTATCCTATGAAATCTGTACTTTCTAACATAAGTTTGTTGCAGTGGTTTCAAAAATACAGGATCACAACATCGGTAATTGGCAATTGACTGGTTTAGATTCACTGGGTGATATCAAATTTTCAAATTCAGGAAGTGTTACAAGTGCATCAAAAAGAACGGTTTGGTTTCGTGTATTGGATGGGTTATTACTGGGAGCTTTAAAAAATCTTGAGGACTTACAGTGAAGACTCTTTTCTTTTAAGAGATATTTGAAGTGCTCAAATCTTGAAATGCTGTATTTCCACTTCCTTGCACTTCTTTTCTACTTGTTAAAAACAATCTTTATATGTTTTTTCTCTTTCCTAAAATCATTTGATTATGGTTTTTCAGAAGTGGAATAAAGAAAAGGTCAGACTATAAATATGGTTTTGTTTACTTTAAATTAGCTTTTTAAAATTATCTTTTTCCACCTTTATTTGTATTTCTTAAAATACATTCAGTATTTTTATTTGGCTACTGTATCTTAATGGCAAAGGTAATGTTTTATTAAAAAAATTTAGAGAAATCTTTTCAATATGTAAGAACATAGTTTTGATTTTCAATAGTTAGTTACTAAAGCAGGAGGTTTCATAGGGTACATTAGCACTTATCTGTGCAATTTCTGATGGTAAAACCTCTTTTTAGTGTGTGGGATAATCTCTTTTTTAGGGTGTTTTTGTCTCCTCAACGAGGAAAGACTTTTCTTCTAAATTGAAGTGATTGCAAATAACTAATTCATGACTGCTCTGATGTGTTGTGGATAGTCAAGTCAGAGGCTGCATCTATAGAACAGGCAAAGTCGTTTGTGTTTTTGGACTTTAGGGTTTTTGGTTGTTTTTTTTTAAGGAGCTTCTCTCTAGAGATTCTCTTTTTAAAGACAACCAGTGTTAAAAGGATTTTCTCAAGGAACTTCTGACACCTTCTTAGGTAATTCACACTAAGAGAAAGTGAATGGGAAATCAAAATCTCTTTGAAACCAGCTTGGAAGTGCTGCCATATGTCTTATTCTTGAGAGTATACAGGATTGGGTTTTTTTTTTTTTGAAGAAGAAGAAGAGGGGGGGAAAAAAAGAAAGAAATTCAGTCTCCAGCTTTCAACTGCCACATCCTTCAACCAGACACTTCTGGGATCTGTTAAATGAAATCTCCATCCACCACACTTTCCAACTTGTGAATTGATAGATGATACAGCTTCCTGTGGTGGTATTTAAGTTTACCATGGGAACAGCTAAATCAGTGACAGCAGCAATAAGAAGGCACTGAATATATTTTTTCAACTTAGAACCAGCTGACTTTCACATTCCTATTCAGCAACCTGATAAGGCTATGTTAAAATGAATTATGTAGTGTTTGAATATGAGCAGAGGTGCTTGGCAAAGCAAGGACAGAAAGTTTTGAGATAATGGGCTGTGACCTGAATTTTTTAAGGAAAGGTTTTAAAGCGTCTGCTATCTCTTGACTTGTTAATAAACAAAACAATAAATGGAATCAAGTTTAGAGGGGTTTTTTTTAACAATTGCTAGAACATTTTGTATCCTTCCAGTTTGGACATAGTCAATCGAGGTTTCTTTTTTTATCTCTACTGTAAGTAAACTGAGCCAAATTCCCCTGGATTTTATGTATGTGTCTCTGTTCTCTGGCATAAGTGTAGGGCTGTAACCAAAGATAGATCTTAGCCTCATGTGACTATGCATTTAGAGCATTAAATTGTACAAATAGTCGTCCTTTGTGCTGTAGGCAGTCTCCTTGTCATTCCCCTGGCTCTCCACAGATTTTGGTTGGACCCAATCCTCCTTGTGCTGTGAACAGGTTTCCACATGAGTTTTGTGCTGTCAGTGTCAGGAGAACCTAACTGGTGTCTTAGAATATCCAAAGGTAGTACTGCTGGTGTGAAGACAGGGTCAGTGCTGAATGGAAAACAGCTAGAGCACTGGAATAATAAGAGAAAAATTAAATCTGCAACCATTCCAAGAATTGTTTTTTCCCTGTTTGCATTGTCTGATTTAGTTTCTGGACTAGGGAGAAAGTTGTTTGGATCTTGAAGTAGCATTTTTTTGATCTTTATTCTGAAGAAGAAAAGAAAAAAATTCAGAGCTCTTTTCTTAGTTCTATTTTCTCTCTCAGATACAGTATACAGCTACACAGCCCAGACTTTAACAAATATTTTTCTTGAAAGACTTAAAGTTTTAAGAAATGTTAGAAGCAGATTTTCTCCTGCACACATTAATTCTTATAGAGTCTTCACATATATTTTGAAAGTCAACCTTCAGCAAGTTCTGAGGGCATTTGTTAGTACTGAACTGCTTTCTGTTTTAGGAAGTAGCTAAAGGTGACTTGAGGAAGGAGAAGAACTAGAAAAGCTGACTTTCTGTATCTGTTCTTCTGCATAAATGTAGTTTAAATTAGCTTTAACTACCTTGTATCTAAAGACGCAGCATCTGTTATGGGGTTTTTCAAGTCAGTGTTTCAGTGAATTTGATTGACAGTATCTTTGGGAAAACCTTAGCAAGTCTAAGACATGTCCTTTCATCATGAGAGTATCAATGCTCTTAGAGCACTGTTAGGTATCTAGATCCCTGTGGAAAAAGTATGGATCTTAGTGCTCTTCTGTAGCTTACTCTTTGTACATGTACACCTGCTAGTTCTTACGTATGAGTTTTCTGTAATAGAGAGAGTTAACTTTGCTGTACACCCAATGGGTAGAAATGAAATTAATTAACTGATTGACTATAATTCTAAACTCAGATTGCCCTTCAAGTTTGGGCCATTGACAGATGTGAGCTGCATTGCTCACAGTTTGTCCTACAGGGAGGAAAAGGAGTATCCTCTGATGTGCTCTCTCTCTCATCAGCCCTGTATTCCCTTTCATTCCTCCCTCCCTTTTCTTTCATGTCCCATTTTTCTCTGAGTTTCCTTCTCCAACTCTGTCTGATTCCATTTTGGTCTTTTTTTTTTTCCCCCCTCTCAATTCTCATGCTAAGTCACCTCATCATCCAACATCCCACTCTTCCCACTTGCCAGCTGCTTCCATCAGTAAGTTTTTAAGCATTCCTGAATTTTACATCAATTTTAGAGAACTATGAAAAACAAAATACATCTCAATCAACACATCTGTTGCCTCTTCAAAGGCTCTTTGCTGGTTCTTTTTCTCTGTGAGTATACTTTTTATTAGAGACTTAGTCTGCCATAGGTCAGGTAAAACAGCTCAGGTGCTGTTAGATTACTTCAAGCAGGTGATGCTTAAACACTTTACTGAAATTCTGACTCTGTTAGAAATTAGGTGGCCAGTTGAGCATATTTTCGTAAGCCAGAAGCACTTTTCATTTTATGTCAGAGCTTGAGCCACATGCTCACTGAATCACTGAAAATGAAAAAGACAGTGATACGTCTGTTTTACCAAAGGTTGGAGAATAAGGACTAAATAAATATGTGAACTTTGCAGGTAGGACATTTGGAATATAAAAAAAATATAGCAAAACTTAAAATTAAGTAAGCTTTAAGAACTTGGTTCAAACAAAGTCTTGTCTTCTACCCACGTGTGTATCTTACACAGTAAGACACAAAGTTTGTCCAGCTGTAGTGCGTTGACCGCGGTCAAGTGCCCACAAAGCCTCTCTACCCCTCCGCTCCATAACTGGACAGGGTAGAAAACTACTGTGAAAGGCTCGTGGATCGACATAAGGACAGGGAGACATGACTCTGTGGGCAGTGTTTTCAGGGCAAAACAGACTTGACTTGGGGAAATTAAATTAATTCATTGCCAATCAAATCAGAGAAGCGTAATGAAAAATAAAACCAAATCCTGAAGCACCATCCTCCCACTCCTCTCTTCTTCCCATGCTCATCTTAGGACCTGAATCCTCTACATCCTCTCCTCTAGTGGCACAGCAGGACAGGGAATGGGGGTTGCATCATTTCGTCATGAGTCGTCTGTTCCGCTCCTTCCTCCTCAGGGGAACGGCTCCTCACACTCCTCCCCTGCTCCAGCATGGGGTCCCTCTTACGGGAGACAGACCTTCAGGCTTGTCCAACATGAATCCTTCTCACTGGCTGAAGTTCTTCACAAACTGCCCCAGCATGTGTCCCTTCCACAGGGTCGCAAGTCCTGCCAGCAAACCTGCTTCAGCATGGGCTTCTCTTGCCATGGGTCTCCAGGTCCTGCCGGGGTCCTGCTCCTGAACAAGTTTCTTATGGGCTCACAGCCTCCTTCAGGCATCCACCTGCTCCAGCGGTTGTCCACGGGCTGCAGATGGATCTCTGCTCCAATGTGGACCTCCATGGCTACAGGGGAATAGCCTGTCTCACCATGGTCCTCACCATGGGCTGCAGGGGAGTCTCTGCTCCAACACCCAAAGCAACTTCTCCCCTTCCTTCTTCACGGAACTTGGTGTCTGCAGCATCGTCTCTCCCACTTATTCCTACTTCTTTCTATGTCTGCTGTTGCACAGTGGGGTTTTTTCTCTCCTTAAATACTTTATGCAAGAGGCAGTACTCCTGTCGCTGATGGGCTCAGCCTCAGCTAGCATGGCATGCACCCAGCTGGCATTGGCAGACACAGAACCTGCTAGAAGCTTCCCCTCACAGAAACTCCACCTTTAGCCTACCACCACCACCAAAACCTCGCCACGTGAACCGCGTATTGATTTGAATTCATGTATCCAGTGTGCAGAGACGAGTGATTTTCCATAATATATTTGGGGTGTGCATTCATGTCACATTTTTCAAGCTTTTCTCCATAATCTGGGGGCTAGTTATGTGTTGCTTAAATTAACAAGAGCCAGAGTTCTCATGTGATTATGTATTTCAGCTAGCACACTATACAAAACCTCAAATGCTGCAAAACTTTGCAGGGAATCATAAGAACCTTGCGAGAGATCCCTTTACTGTTCTTTTGCACGAGGACCTGCAAAAGGAAAAATCAGCAGTACATTTATAGGTAGCAATCTTATATCACAAATCAGAGCACACGATGGACCTGGTGGCAAATGCATGGTAGGACCCCAATTCCTACTAAAAAGTAGAATGAGTTAATACTCTCATCTCCCCTTATTGCTCTATTTTTTTTATTGTTGTGTAGTGTTTGAACAATAAAATATTCTGTATACTGAA
Organism: Atrichornis clamosus; assembly: GCA_013400975.1. Taxonomy (NCBI): domain Eukaryota; kingdom Metazoa; phylum Chordata; class Aves; order Passeriformes; family Menuridae; genus Atrichornis; species Atrichornis clamosus. The sequence goes on from WBMZ01002790.1 coordinate 166,593, forward strand.
ATCTAAAGTAAATGAAAAAGACATTAAAACTTCTCTTAATCTTGTCACTGACAAATACTTCTTCTGCCGGTGATAGGTCATGAGGGTGGTCATTTCCTTGTTCCTGTCATGTGTCAATCACCCCCCCAGTAAAAACCTGTATAACACATTCAGACTCTACTGACAGCATGTAAATGCATCATCTGCAATTACCTCATGATGCTGTGCCCATAAGCCTTGGAAGGAGAAAAGACCACACTGTTTATCATGTGTTTCCATTTTTACCATGCATTAGATGCATAGAATTAACATCTGCCAGGGCAGGTAAATATTGCTTTAAATACTGGAAAATTTCTATTGCAATCCATGGCAGGATGAATATGGTCTTTCATATAGCCACATCCAGAAATGCTTTGCTGAACTGGGGTCTGAAAGTAGTGCGCTGGTAATAATTCATATTAGCTACTTCAAGATTTACATAATATATTTATTACTGTTGTCTGAATGGAAATTTGTAGTAATATATGTAATGCTGAGAGACATAGATGTGAGAGTTGCTTTAACAGCACTGCTTGTGAGTCAGAGATGTTCTTAATTAAGCTCTTTTTGTGTGCATGGGGGGGGATATCAGAATAAGGAAAATTCCTCCCACGTTTGCAAGAAAGACAATGGAAAGAGGGAATGAGTTCTTTTGCTGCTGATTTTTGTCTCTTACAAATGATTGCAAGAACTGCCCACTTAGGAAATGGGCAGAATGAGGCTGTTGGTAGAGGGTGACAGGATTGTCATAATATAGTCCTTAGTAGTAGATAACATGCTAGAAAGAGTAGTGACATGTTGGAACACTGGTGAAAGTGTGTTATGGGTTGCATATTGGGCCAAAAATGGAAAAATTGTTGCAGATGTTTATTGGTGACAGCTGCGTTGGAGAACAGTTCTATTGAAGGCAACGTCTAACATAATATCTTTCACTTGTTTTGTTTAGTTCAGCGGTAGAGTCGTGAAAATTTAAATCTAAAGCCTGATTGCCTTGTTTTAATATGTCCTACTGCTTGGGGTCAAATCCTCTTTTGTTTGTTAGAACCATTACAGTCTCATCAGTGGGTCTCTCTACACAAAGGTACAGATACTTTGTGTCTTGCAACTTTAATACTGTTGGAAGGGAGAAACAATTTCCAAATTTTAAAGCTTTTATTTTAATTTGTTGAAGAATAGCATTGTCATTACTTGACAGTATAAGAAAAAAAGGTCTTAAAATATTAATATATTGCTGTCATTATCTCTGGCCTTCATGAGTATTTTTTGAGCAAAATATTGAGGATTCTGTGCTTGTTACTTTATACCAAAATCAGTCACATTGGAAGGATTCTTCCTGCTTGGGATAAGGGGGCTGCTATGCAATCTTCTCTGGCTTTCTCAGTTATTACATAGACACTATGTGAGGTTCTCTGAATCACAGTCAGTTCTGTAGTGGGCTTCCTCGGTCATGTGAAGGATAAAGGCAAATAGTTAATACTTTATTGAGAAACAAATGAAAAATTTTAAAAAGCGTAAAGAATCGCTTTTCCAATTGTAGGTAAGATTTCACTGCCACTGTGAAGTACTCTGAGTCAGGGTAATGTATATCACAGCCTTGAGCTTGTTGAGCTTATAACCATTATAAGACAATGTTTTGAAAGCCATCTTCTCAGACCTATGTAGGCTATACACCATAGGTACTTAATGTGTGGTTATATGGGATTTTAATATGGAAATTTTAAGGCCAAGTGAGCTTTGTTACGTGCATTTCAAACTTGGATGGAAACAAATTGCTGCTATCAGGATGGGGATCTGGAAACGGAATCAACAAGGCAACTGTGAGATTTAGAAGCTTAAAGGCAGTCAGTGATTTTCGTTCCCTTTTTAACCTTCAGATATCACCACTTTTCTGCAGCATTCATGTGACTGGGATATCCACAGGGACCCATTTAGTGCAAAGCAGCTTCTGTCTGGCTGTGGCCTAGGAATCACACAGACTTTCTGCAGTCCTGGTTTCTGTGACATCTTGCTGTGTCTCTGGCCTTTTGCGTGGTATACACAGGATAGCGGCTGCCTTGCTTCAGATACTTCAGTAGTTCCTGTGCTGGCAAAAACTTGCTTTTTCAGGTTGCCATCACTCATCCAGCATAACTTACTGCAAAAGGATTTAGGTTGGATATTAGAAAAACGTCTGCCTGCCAGAGTAGTGAAACAAGATACACGCATGTGTTATGGGATTCCCCTCACTGGAGATTTTCAGGAACCATCAGAAAAATGAAAGCTGAGGATGCCTGAAGTACATGAGACCCTTCCCCACTGCAGGAGTCTGGTCTCGGGAATCTCCTAGGTGCTTGCCACTTGGGCTTCTTTTACTCTATGGGAAAGGAACAAAGCTGGGGTTGAAAAAATACTTAAGAAACAATATTTCTGAAAGACTAGAAACCCCAGTTATATAAGGTTCCTTTTCATCATGCTCTATGTAGCTTTTGCAAATATTAGAAAAAGACTGCTGGACTTCTCTAATTTATCACAAACACGTGCTTAAAATAGTCTCATTTGGGATCTGTCTGGTTTAGTAGTTACCTCTGGGAAAAGGACTTTGTCCTGAAATCTTTACAATGCTTGTTTTCCTTCTTAGCATCACACCATTTCCTTTCCAGGGAGCTGACAAAGGCCAGCAGCTCAGGTGTTGACCCTGCAGAGAGGTCACTTGACCCGGGAGATACTTCCATGGCCTGGAGCTCTGTTAAAATAAGCATGCATGTGTACACCACTGTGGAAGTTCATCTCCCACAGCAAACCTGACTGTGGTGATTTGTCTCATTTTCCTTGTTTCCATGTTTGTAGACTTGCAGAAGTAATGGTAGGGAGGTCAAGTCCCAAAGATAGCTTTTCTGATCATAGTTACAATAATCTTATCATAATCATCTAAAGTATTATATTATCTATGTAGTTTCTTCATTCAAAAGTTTGCGTACTTTATTAGTTCTAGTAAGTAGTTTACTTAATAGGAGATATTTCACCTTGTTAGCCTGTCAAGGCTTAACACTAACGATGCTAACACCAGGCTACTGATACTGCTCTCGTTACTAGCACTGTAACAACGTGATCTGGCTGTTACTGGCACAAACCAATTTAATTTTCTGCTTGCAAGTTTACCAAGTCAAGTTACAGCACAAAAACTGTTCTACATTTTATAAGTTATTACTTTACATTACTAGTTAGGACATGAACAGACCCATTAAATTTCGTGGAGTAAGCTTTTTCTCCTGAATAATAGCTTTAGTATTTACCATATGCAGAATGCATTTCCACTTCTCTAATTTCAGTTGCAGATTTATTGACATCAGTGCATTGTGTTTAGAGTGAGGCTGTTTGTTCCTCCTGAAAAATAGCACTGAAAGACTGAAATAACCGTAGTTAGTGTTGATTTTTTTTTTCTTTTTTTTTTTTGGGTATCCTGTTGTCTGTAACACCTCCTTTCCAACTGAAAATGAACGAAAGTCTGTGTTGAAGAAAAAGGTTTGGCAGTTGAAACTTTATTTTTAAAACCTTGAGATGTGAAATTGACTTTTCAGAAAACCTGTTCTATAGCAACAAATTTCCTGTAGTAATTCTAGCAATATAACATCTTTTGTCAAATAAAATGTAATATATAAATTGTAGTTAAAAGTTCTTTATTTCAGGAATACCATATTTCTTAAAATCATTAATGTTAAATACCACTAATAAAGAAATTGAGAGGAAGTAGGAGGAATCTGTCCCTGATTTGTTTGCTTTATGGATCTGACAGCTGTGTAAGTGCAGGAATTGCTTTATCCGTCCTCCAAAATGAGGTCAGTACTCTGTCATCTGCATGAGCTCCCAGAGATCTAAAAAATGGACCACATATTTATATCCATCTCTTACCACTTATCCAGTTCCTATACAACAGAATTCTGGTCGTTAAATACTAAATTTATTAAAACATGCTGTATGATCACTGAAGATGGCCATACGTAATTCCACGTTGTTAATACCTTAAGCTTGTGTAAGTTACCACTAATTCTGCGGGCATTGTGAAGATCAAGAGCAGAAACTTGAGGGCTTAGCTTGAAGTCTTTCTTAAGAAAAGCCTCAAAGTAATTTAAAGGAAAATTTTGTCTGAGCAGGTGTGGCAACTAATCCCCCCTTGCCCCAGCCTGCCCTGTAGCCACGCGGATGGGCCACAGCTGGGGAGCAGTGGTACTTCACCTGGTCACTTCAGGTACCTGGTTTTGAACACTTGGTCCAAATTATTGCCAGCTAGCGAGGTTGGGATGTTTCTCCAAACTAAATTGGACTTCTCAGTGTGTTGAACTTGCAATTGAACCATCAGTATCTATGAGATACTTTAGTACTTCTGGACATTAAGTTCTCCTTTATAAGTGTACTGAATGTGAAAATATTTCTATTTGAAAGGACATGGGGAGTTACTGTTATCCCTTCAGCTTTGAGTGAGCTTATAAATGTATTCATGACAATAATTAAATATGTAGAAAAGGTTTGAAGTATGTATAAGTAACCATTGGCAAGCTTTATAGTGTTATTGGAGTATAGCACTTGGGCTTTTTTTTTTTAGAAAAAGGAAAGTAATAGAAGCCATTAAAAATATGTGTCGGTCACAACCCCAATCAGCTTTATCTGTGTGCATATCCAGGGAAATTTTTAAATACGTATAGGCAGAATCTCTCTTTTAGACAAGAATTTAAGCATTTAAAGGTAAGCACGTGTTTGAAGGCAAATACATTAGAGTCTGAACACATCTTACTAAGCCACTGACCATTTTTGGGTTTTATATACTTCAAAATGCAATTTATTCTTCAATTCATTCAGTAAGTAACTCGTGTCAGTAGACATGTCTAGACAGACTTCTCGTTTAAAACTCACCCATTCTGTGAGCATTTTTTTCATTTCTTTAGTGGCACTCAGCATCTTTGTTTTTGTTAACAATACAGTGTTATCTAAGGATCTGATTCTTCTCCTACTAAACGAGAAATTTCCTGTCAGGTTTCCTAAAGAAAGCAGATTTGAGATATAGTAAGCAAAACCTGTATGTTTATTCCTTGTTTAAGAAATAGTCTGGAAACATAATACTTCTAGAAAAAGATATAGGAAAATTGCATGCTCTATTCTATGAGTGTGATAAACTACCCACTTCATTTCTGTGCTCATCAGTAACAGCTTTATGAAATTATATTGTACCATTTACCTTACTATTTTTTTCTCTCAAAGTTACAAATTTACTTTGTTGCATGTCTTACTACTAAGGAAGGCTTTTTCAAAAGAAAGGGTATAGAAATGTAAATATATGAGGGTGTTCAGCTTCTTGTTGTTGTTTTTTGGTGGAGTTTTTTTCCCTTTAAAATAGATTAAAGTCTTAAAGGCAAAATCCCGTAATTATTTCTGCCTGGACAAATCCTGATGACAGTATATATGCTTCTACTGTGCAGACCAAAATAGAATTTGGGAATAATCCTTTGAGACCTAATTTTGATGCATAATGATCTGGTTACACTCCATCCTGAACCCTGAGAAGTAATAGACATAGTTTCTGCCCCTTCTTACTTTCCAACATATTTTTAGGCAAATTGCCTCTCCTGCCTCAATCAGTATCCTTCCTCTGTTTAGACATTATATAGTGCTAAACCAAAATATCTAAATTTCAGTACATACATGCTGGTTAAAGTGGTCAGGTTTAGATGTGATACAAAAGCTCTTAACTGTAATCTTCAGCAATAACACATCAGTACAGTTATTGTTCCTTGGCATTTGTTGTTCAGTTAGGCTGAGTTGTAATTATTAAAGGTTGATGTTAAGCCAGCTGATTTTTCTGGATGCTGGTTGTAAATTAGGGATGACAGCAGTGTGGCAGCCAGGAGATGCCCGGGGTGTAAAGCCCTTAGTGCCAGAAGTGCCACGGAGGTGTCACTGTTCTGGTGCATGGAGTTACCTGGCAACTCCCCAGCTGCTGCAAGTGTTACTGTCCTACATGGCCCGCACTTTGGCTTTGATGGGGGCAGAAGCCATTTGCCTAAAGCTTTTTTTTTCTTCCCCCGACGCTGACAGTTTGATGTCATTTACCCCCAAATTAAGGGAAGGGCTCAGCATGTTACCATTTAGAAGGCAGCATCCTAAGCAATAAAAAATGCTTAAAATCCCCTCTGTGTGTATAAGCTCTCTTGCTCTTTTTCTGCCATAGTTTTTCCTTTTTTTTTGTTGTTGTTGTCAGAATTCTGTAAGTACTCACAACATAGAAGATAAGAAATGGAAATGGCTATGTGGGATAATCCTGTCTGTTGCAGTTAGTGCTCCACATTGAGCCCTTCTCATTTATGCTGAAAGCATTTTACTATGAAACAAGACCTGACATGACTGAGCCTTTGTTATTTGGTGTACAGGTCTTATTCCCCTAGTCTTGCCTCCTTTGAGGACTGCTGAGCATTATGCATCACTTTCCTTTCTTTTAAAGTTTAAGTAATAACTTTTCAGTTGTGACTTATAATTCGTGCTTAATGGATACTACACTAATATTATACAGCATTGTATAGTCTGGAAATGTAGTTCCAGACAGTTTGTTTGAGCCTCCATTTTGCAAGTGAATTTTGTGCAATTTTTCATGCCAGATACTTCTGACTTACAACACCTCCCCAACTGCAAGCCTTTTGAGTCTTCAAAACTGTAGGCATTATATATGTATATAAGAGTATATAAAAGCAATTATATGCTATTGTTTTTCAAGTAACTCAGAGTTACTCTTGGCTGCAATGAAAAGAAGTAGTGGCACTGGGTATGGTTTTGAAACAAAATTGGTTCTATATTTGCCAGTTCTCAAGTACCATCATATAAAGCCTAAACTCAATGTGTTCCATTGACTGCATTCTCCATGAACAGTTGGAAATTATCATCATTTCTTACTACCATCCTTTGAAAATTAAAATTAAAGCAATGCATTTAGAAAGGATAAACTGAATAATACAACAGACAGAAGGACTCAAAATCAAAACAGGGAACAGAATGTACATTACATAAAGAAACAGCCTTTACTGAGGAAATGATTACCCTTTGTGACTATTTAGTAGAAATACTGTGAGAAGAAATTGTTTATTTTGAAACTCGCTAATATTCTGACTATGACAAGTTCACTTAATTTTAACTTCTCTGCTAAGAATAGAAATGCCATGCGCAGTATGCATTACCCTAATGGTATTTTCTAGAATCTAATACATAACCCTGTAAGACTTTTAGAAATATATTTTAAAGGCCAATTTTGTTTGGGATGCTAATATTTTCTAAAGTATGTGTTCAAAACACTAGTTGACTGTATCACACAGACATTGAGGGTATTCCCAAGTACTCCCTGCTTTCTCATAGCATTTACTAATCTTTGCTTTTCATGCTTGTAAACAGTGCGAAGTTTGAGGAGAGCAGTGTAGCTCCCTTTTGAAGTAGGTGTCTTTAGACAGATAAATTAACATCTCTAGTGTGGCTGTTCAGTATGAGATAAATGGATTTTAATTTAAATATAGACTATTGTTAGTTCTGCTAGAAATAAGTGATTCACAACCCTGGGTATGAGCCAGAACAGATGTGATCATCTGCTTCTGAGTCACCTGGGACAGTTCCTGCCTGATTTTATGCCTGTAGCCTACAACAGCAGTGTGAGTCATGGAATTGTTAGGGTTGGAAAAGACCTTTGAGATCATCAAGTCCACCTGTTAAGCCAACACCTCCATGTTCAGCACTAAACTATGTCCTTAAGTGCCATATGCACATGTTTTTTGAACACTTTGAGGGATGGTGACTCCACCACTTCCTGGGCAGCCCGTTCCAATGCCTGACCACCTTTTCAGTAAAGAATTTCTCCTAATATCCTAATATCCTAAATTTAGAGGGCTCAAGATGTGGCAGTGTTTTGCTGGAGAACTGTGGAAAAGCATTGCTTGGATGTTTATGTTGTGTCACAGTGAACAAGCTGACTGAACTTAACTGGGTATAAAGCTTGTGGGTGAGCTAATTTCTCTTTTGTCCAGTCATCCAATGATCAGTCATGCACTGTAATGTCAGATGCTTGTTTAGCCTGAAGAAAAGGAGCCTGAGAGGAGGCCTTTCTGCTCTCTAAAACTGCCTGAAAGGAGGTTGTAGTGATGTGGGGGTTGGTCTCTTCTCCCAGGTAACACATGATAGAACAAGAGGAAATGGTATCAAGTAGCATCAGGGGAGGTCTAGATTGGAAAAATTTCTTTTAAAAAGTGTAGTCAAGCATTAGAACAGACCATCCAGGGAAGTCACCATCCCTGGAGATATTTAAAAGACATGTAGACGTGGCACTTAGGGAGACGGTTTAGTGATTAACTTGGCAGTGCTGGTTTGATGATTGGACTCAGTGATCTCAGTCTTTTCCAATCTTAACGATTCCATGATTCTATGATTCTAAGCCACCCCAAGCCCTCTAAAGAAGAGCTACTGCCGATTGGTGAGATGGGGATTCTACGCGGGCTGTAATGAGAGGTGGAGTCCTACCCGCTGCTCTGGAACCTGCAGTTCATGTTTGCATTTTTACTCTAGTGCAGGACACGGTGCATGATTTGGCCAAGTGCTATCTTTAGTGATGAAAGGGGAATAGCAGACTGACAGCAAACACTGGTTTGGGGAAGCTGGCTAATGGGCCTCTAGTATCCAAGAGAGACTAAGAAAACTACATTTCCTTGAGCTCTCAGAGTATCCTTCTCCTACACACTGATGCCGTCTGTGTGGAAGTGATATTGATAATCGAGACCTGCCACTTAATCTGATCATTTCAGATGTATTGCTTGTATCTGTTTTCAGGTCCGTGCCTTTCTGAAAAAGACACTGTTTTGTTGTTTTATTTAAACTGTATTAGAACAGAAAAATGGAATTTCATTAAAGTATTAAATATAGAATTGAAAGTAATGCAGCAAAATTGGTTTTGAGACTTTGTTGGTAGAAATGAAACAAACAAACCCAGCGTCATGATACTGTGTTTATGTAACCCAAATAAGAGGAAGATTTTACATGCTCTGTAAAATTACAGGTGTTTTATCTATGAAGAATTGCACTTAAGATGGAGAAAAGGAAAAAACCCAGTATTGTACATTGATTATCATATCAAATGTGTATTGTGTACTGTCAGAACATCTTATTCGTTTCATATAAGAAGATAACTTTTTGGGAACCCTTTCCAGAAGAGTTGGATTTTAACTTTCTCACATTTAGGCTGTGCATACTTTAGCAAATTCCACAATGGATGATAACCAAAAGAACAGTTCTGTGTTAATACAGAATTGTTTCCTACAATAGGTTTTAAAAGATTTCTAGCAGATTGCCTTTTTGTAAAGTCAATAAATCATTAAAATAACTGGAAATGTAAATATTTGATAGACTTTTCAACTGTTTGTAACATATTCTTTGTGGAAGACAGTCTTTCTTTGAGGAGGTGTGATATTTATTAGGCATTAGAGTTTTGCTTTATACCTAGAAGTAAGCCTAATTGATAACATAAGAATAAGCATAATTGGTAACTACTTGGTATTTCTTATCTCTTTATTGACCTACAACCATTGCTTTTTTGATTTTTCTTCAGCATAAAGAAAAGGGGTAGCTTTGTGTATGAGTCAGTGTTTATTTACTGAGAGCTGACTCTAGAATAGAAAAGTAATGCCATTCTGGCCATCCCAGAAGATGTGTCATCTTAGGGTAAAAACCCACTCTTGAGTATGAAGTTTTCATAAGACATTAATGTATATGGAGCTTAGGCTCTTTTGTGCATAAATAAATTTGCTGGTGCCATGGAGTTTAGCCTTTGCTCTGCAATGAAAGCCACTGATCTCAATTTGTTCATCTGTGCTCTGTTGTTCCCCAGGATATCCGTCTGTTGGCTTAATTTAAGATAATTTTCTAGAAATTCTTAAATCAATACCTTTTATTTTTACAACCCTCAAAAATAGGATTTATTCCAATGTTTGTAAAATAATTTGAGACCTTTATAGATTGAGTTGCTCTCAAATTTTGAATTTTCTATGTGTTATTATTAAATACTGTATTGTTGCTTGGACAACTCAATCATGTACAGAAAAGCTTGCAGCAGACTAAAGTTAGTAATTTTAAGCCATTGTAATGATTCACAGTAGCTGAAATTCAAAGAATGACAAGTGTTAACTACAGATCAAAGTGTTACATGCACTGAGGTATTGAGTGCATAGATTCAGCTGGCAGTGGATGACTGAATATGGTCCCCTCCAAGTCTCGTATTCTAGTTTGCCAAGACATGAGTGGCTTGGGGAATGCTTGTAAAATCTTTCATTAACAATTGTGAACTGTTTTTCATTGCTAATTCATCCTCAGGTTTTGCTTAATGCATGTAGAATATTTTGGTGGTGTCAGTGATACTTTTCAAAACAAAACCTTGTGAAAAAGACCCAATGCACTGAAGAATTGTTTCCAAATGTTTTTATTCTGAGATATATCAACTTCATTTTATATTTCCTCTACCATTAAATCTCATGTAAAATTGAAACATGAATTTGTTAAGGAGAATGACTTCCTTCCCTTGAACATTTTGCTGAATGTGTTACAGTATCAAAGTGGATTATTAGAGCCTTAAGTTCAGATCTTAATCAGGAATTCTACAAAGTAGTCAATTTTGGATGGAATTTTTTATTCTGCTTGATAACATGTATTTTTGCTCATCTTTCTTGTACTTGTGTCAGCACTTTCTGAGTGTGCAGAGACCAGGGGTTGTTGGGATCTTTTTTCCCCTGAAGATCAAATGAGGTGAAAGTCTGAGCTGTATGAAGAATGTAACTGTGTAATTACTGTCAAAAGGTTGTCAGTGTGCATGATAGTGATAAAGTGTAGAAAACTTAGTCCCAGCTTAGCATGAATTTACAGATGAAGCTTTAGAAGAAATACAAGTTCCTGTACAAGGCAATGAAAACTTTTGCCCTTTAGTAATTGATCCTAAAAATGAATAAAAATTACCCAGAACTTAAGGAAGTTATTTTGCTCTGCTCTTTAGAGAGGATTATTTTTATTTTTGGAGAATATCTAGTTTGACATTGCATTTGAGTTTCCCCATGCCCGTGTCTGAGGCAGCCAGTGCTTACTGCTTTTTCCTGTCCTTTTTCAGCACCCAAGGACAATGAAGAGCGTGTGTTCCGGGAACGTATGCGCCCCAGGAAGCGCCAGGGCGCCGTGCGGCGCAGAGTGCACCAGGTTAATGGACACAAGTTTATGGCCACCTATCTTAGACAACCAACGTATTGTTCACACTGCAGAGATTTTATATGGTACGGAGTAACTTTGGCTTTGCTTTCCTTGTGGCTTTGGACTGGGGAGTGAACACACCTTGGTGTAGAGTAGTAGTTCTTTTCCTCTTTGTTTTGACGTTAAGCTGTCATCGGTGTAGCAGAGGATAATGGAAGGCCGCTAAACTCCCATCACAAATGTTAGAATTTGTATTTGTAGGTTTTCTCCCCTGAGGCACAAAATACCGTATTTCCATATCTAGTACACACTATAAATTCCATGTAGACCGCCAGTCTAGTATTATGTAAGTGCCTAAATGTAGATTTAGACCTAATATTAGACCTTCACATTTTGTCAAGATGACATAATTTTTTGTTGGATACTTAAGAATCACCATCTTCCTCCTAAAAAATGCAAAGCTCCTGTACATCCTACTGAAGTTAATGGAATATGGAAATATTAGACTTCAAATGATCCAGGGATTTGGATGCTCGCTGTAGAGGGTCTTTATTATTACGATGTACATCAAGAACTCCCTTTTAGAAATTATTTACATTAGTTTTGGGTATTTGCAATTTTCAGATAGGGAAAGGTGGTGGGGACATTCAGTTTTCAGTTATTTTTCAGCAACTCCTGATGTTTTCTGAAGTGGCCAAGAGATACTGATTTACATATAAGATCTGATGTGATCCATAATTAATATTTCTTAGGAGTGTGTAATGTCAGTATTTCTTAATGTAAAATTGTGTGAATTGTGCATGAACTCAACTACATTTCTCTAAAAGGCGCCTAGAGATTAGGCTTTTTAATAGCTGAGGTGATTTCAAGCAATAATATTGACAAATGCAATCTTCTGTGTATTTAGAGGTCTGCTTGATGACCACTTTGTCCCCTTTCCATGTATCCTTTGGCTTTGTCTGTTTCACTGTAGTAAATGTGTCTTTATTTCTGGCTTCTTTCATGGCCTGTCGTCCTACCTGTTACCTCTTAGCAGCTGAAATGTTCCTACTTTGAACTGATCTCAGTCTAGGCATGCAATTGTCAGATGATTGGTTATGAGAAGCTTTTCTTTAAACTTATGCATGTCCAGGAAAGAGAGGGAAAAAAAGTTTGCATTTTAAAAAATATTTCCTCTTCATTTTCTAAAACACTCTTCTATTTTTCAGGGGTGTAATAGGAAAACAGGGATACCAATGTCAAGGTAAGAGAAAAATCTACAGAAGGACAGTTTGAATATATTTAGTATGTTACATAAGTAATAAGATATTTTTATCTTATTCTTTATCTTTTTACAAAGACCTTGTATATGTACAATGTCAAAAGTTCAGCACAGATGGTCAGAATAAGTTTGTCTTATTGCATGTGCATTCTTGACAAGAATGCAATCTTTACACCATGTCACAGTAAATTTTTTCAAAACTTGGTCATAGACATCATATATGAAGGGGCTCAGCTAACAACCCTGATCATGAGATCCCAGATATCTCTTAATGCATATCCATCTAGGGGACTGTATCTGCAGACGTTGGCTTCTTCATTTTTCAGGTCTTGCATTTTAAATTTGTGAGTTCTTTATTCTGCTTAAGAGTCTATGTTTAAAAATTCCAGGTAATTGCAAAGACTGTAATTAAACAGATGAGATAATTATAGAGGTCATCATTAGAGAAGATTATATCAAAGACTGCAGAAGTGCTTCATTTTCAACTCCCATTTTCAGCTCAATTTCTTGTACTCCTATTTTTTTAATGCAGTCACCTCTTGGGATGATGTTTTGCTACTTAATTCTCATCTAACAAGTAGAAGCCATCAAGCTAGTGTTGACTTTTCAGTTACAAAAGATGTGATGAAATCTCATTTTAAATAAGTAAATGCATTTTTACATATGTAGCTTTAAATGCTATAATAAGAATTACTGTATTAACACAGTGGAGACATACCTTGACTTCTGATTTTTTCTTTTTTCTTAAAACAATGATCACAACTGGAGAAAGTAAAATTCTTTATTTCACTATGAGGGTTTTAACTTTGCTTAATGACCTTGAATTCTACAGTATGATAGAGCTTGTAATTGTTAATCTTATCTGTCATATCTGAAAATGTTATTCATTGACTTAAGTAATCAGAATGTATTTGGCAAAGCATTTTTGCCGCCTGAAACCTTTTACTGTGATCAACTTATGATAATATGTTACGTATAGAATATTCAACTTCTTTTTTTTTAGTCTTTTGACTTTTACAGTGAGTTATCTTTGTTTTCCTCTGGAAGCTTTTTAGACAGGAACTGGTTTTGCTATTGTGTCTCATATAACATGAAGATCATGGACTTTATCAGATAAATAAATCACATATATAAAAATCTAGAAAAATTGCTGTTAATATTTCAGAAGGTAATTTGTAGTTTTACAGACTGAAATATTTGGCAGATATCCTTTAGTTAGCTTAAAATTCTTTGGCCTTTTGGAAGTTCATTATCTTCTGCCTTTGTAAACCAACTTACTTCATAAGACTTACCAAGTCACCAGCAGTCACTTGCACCCTTTCAAGTCCCAGTGTTTCTAGTCTTCTGAGATCAGTCAGATTAATTCTTTCAGATTAATCTTCATGAAAATTCACTCTTTTATCTCTTTTTGTCTTTCTAGTTTGCACTTGTGTAGTCCACAAGAGATGCCATGAACTTATAATAACAAAGTGTGCTGGCTTAAAAAAACAGGAAACTCACGATGAGGTAAATGTTTATAAAATAATTTTTCTAGATAAAATTCTGCCTTTCATCTGTTCAAAGTAGTATCATGTCCTTTGTTTAATCAATAGATATTAGAGACTTTTATGTACTCTTTTGGTCATTTTGTGATGTAGCATTTATTTTGGAATGCTAGATTGCCATCATAGTTTCATTTACGTGAGAATTATCATACAGAAATTTATTTGTAAATAGAAGACTTTCTGTAACATCCAAACGCCTAAAGTTTCAGAGAGCTCTTTCCACTCCCTTCCATTTTTACCATTCTCTCTACGTTTCCAAGTTAATACAAGTTTTGTCATTTTAATTCAAAAGAAGCAGGTTGGAATTCCTTTTTCCCCTAGCTGCATTTTGTGTGGCTGAGCCATCAGCAGCTGATAGGAGAGGTGGGTTGCTTCGGTGGGTATCTTGCACCAACATAAAAGACTGCCCAGGATTTGCTTGCAAAGTCTCACCTCAACAAAGACTGCATCCAAACTGTCAAAATGTAGTTACCTGCTGTCTTTCACCATAGGAGTAGGTGATCACAGTTTTGAGTGATCACAGTTCCTTGGCCACACAGAAAAAGTCCATTTCTTAATTTTATTTGTTAAAAACCTACATTCATATGATTGAAAACGCCTACTAAATTACAAATCAGAGTTGTATGTAACAGGGCAGTTCTAATCTTTTCTTTCAACTTCGATATGAGTTTAACTGAGGCACTAACTGATCTCATTCTTCCTGTGCAATTCACTAGCATTTTCCTTACTGGAAACATTATTTAATATCTGGTTCACAATCAGTATTTTACATTTGAAATGTGATCATGTGCATATGATTTTGATAAAGGTCTGTGTTGAGTTGGTGCTAGTTTTGCATAGTACTCATAGGAAGGTACAAAATCTTGCGCAGGTTTATATTCCCAGGCTCCAGACTGGTGGAGACTTGCATACTTTGCTGATATAATGCTCTCATTGTTTAGAAGGGGTACTAGATCACTGGAGAAAATCCAGCAGTAATAGAAAAGGGAAGGAAAAACGTAAAAATAAATCTCCTGCAATGTAATGGCCACTATTAAAACTTAGCAATGACAGCCTTTAATTAGTAAGTAATCATACCTTGGAATCCCTGAACACAATTTATTGTTGTCATTATCATAATCTAAAGAGGAGTGGGATATGAAGAGGTAAAGGGTTTATGATATATTTCTCTTTCTTAGTCCTATATTAGTTTGGCCTCCTGCTCCTAAAACAATTGGGAGTGACTTCCTTGCCTTCCACATTAAGAGATCTTTCCTGATAGCTATGTATTTGTTGTTCCCAGAAGTACTAGGAAGTAGACTTTTGTCTTTATCTCTCGGACAACAAGAGCCCTTCCCCCTCTTTTCCCCAGTTAAAATAGTGAAAAAACCTCTTAAGTTGGAGTATATCTCATGCAATGGTCATCATCTGAGTACACACCTATTTCATCTTGTTTGAATTCTGTGTGGTTTCAAAACTAACAGGGTCACAGCATACACTGATTGCAGAGAAATTAATTAGAATGAAATATGCTGTGCTCTCTTTTTTCAGCAAGTGGGATCCCAGCGTTTCAGTGTCAACATGCCTCACAAGTTCAGCATTCACAATTACAAAGTGCCCACCTTCTGTGACCACTGTGGTTCATTGCTCTGGGGTCTTTTGAGACAAGGTTTACAATGCAAAGGTAAGGCACCACTTCAGAGCATTTTTTTTTTCTTTGTGAGTGACTTGTGCACTTGGAAAGACTTCAAGTTACTTTGTCTTTTTCAGCATGTGCAGAAATGAATAGAAAGTAAGTAGTGGACCGATGTAAGGATTTCCATCATGGTTAGAACATGGTCCTGTTGGCAGCACCAGTCAGTAACAGATGCAGAGGACAGAGGTGAAGAAACACATTTTTCACTCACTCCTGTGTAGTTTTACTACCACATAGGATATTAAAAGTTGACAGAGAATGAGGAGCAGGACAATTTGCCTCCCTTCAGTTTATATGCATTTTGTGTTTCCAGGTTTGTTAAATTTTTTAAACATCATTATTCCAACTCCTTTTCCCTTTAATACCATCTTCAAAACTTGCTATTATGTATTGGCTAGAGTAAGTAGAACCTGTCCTGTGTGCCCATATACAGAATATGAGGTATTCTGATATCCAGCTAAATCATCCCTTGTGATGGTCTGTCTAGCCCCTCTATTCTAGAAAATTCATTACATTCTGCAGCTGAAGGACTATCTAGTCTGTACAGTAACTGTATCTGAAGTTATGGCTGGAAGGTGCATACATGTCATTTTAGTTGTCAAGAGTGTTTGGTTCCATAGCTCTTCTTTTCAAGCAGATCTGTATATTCCAAACAGGTGAGAAAACAGTACAGACATTTGCAAAGTCAAATAATATTTTAGAAATAGTGAATAAAATACTTTGATTAATGAATTGAAGGAAATGATGTCATGAAAATTGTCAGAGTCTTACAAAGTAGTGCCTAGTGGAATAATCATTTTCATGTTGTTATACCTTACGAGTGGATAGGTCCATCCTTATAAATACAAAAATCCTGTTATGTACACTTCTCAATAGCAGAAACGTGGAGTCATACATATATGTATAAATATGTTATCTATTAAATATATCCTTCGCCATATTTAAGAGGAGGCATAACTATAGGTGAAGATCAGACCTAAAGTTTGATGTTACAAGTTGCTGAGCAGCAAGGGAAAGAAGAGATTTCTTCCATGACGAAGTTATGCACAGTGAGACTGTTCTGAAGTTCAAGCATCCCCCTGTGATTTTAGCTAGTGAACAGGGATGAAATGTTAGGCTCTAGATACTATTACTTTATAGCTATTGAAGATTTTGTTCAGATGTTATTGCAATTATGGTGGAGATACGTTCAGAGAAGATTTTTCAATAAATCTTGGGCTTTTTTCTGTTTGACTTTTTTTTAACTAGAGCTGTAGTATCTCTCCATCTAATGTGTGGATATATGAGTTGTCTTTCATATTCTACCTCAAGTACCATATTGATTCATTTGCTCTTAACTTTTCTTTCTCATATGTATGCATTTTTTGTGTAGCAGATGCATAAAAACAATAGTGCAGAGAGCCTATGTTACTTTCTCCATGTTCATTAAATCATTGCCTATAAGAATGCAGTGATGTCCACATGAAATCTAGAACTCACCTGAGCTGGAAATGGCATTTTCTCTGTGCTTGGTTTTCTCTCTTTAACAAGTGCTGAGTGACTCCCTTCTTCAGAGATTACTTCATTGGTTATTCCTGTGCATCTTTTTGCAAAATATGTTCATGAAGTTGGACTGTACAAAATTTTCCTGCTATTTCAAGCAGCCCAGTTCCTTGATGTCCACTCCTACAGCTCCTAGGTCAAACGTCTTATTTGCTGCTGAGGTTTTGTCACTGAATATAAAATTCATTGAAAATACCATGGTAGCAGTTTGTTTTTGCTCTTCTTGTGAGCTGAAACATACTTAAAGAAAGGTACCAACTTTCTGAAGCTCGTGGTTACGGCCAGTCTGGGTAAAGTCTCAGAGGCAAATGTGCTTTTTTCTTTAGGGGTTATACAGTGAAAGCTTTGTTGATGAAAAATGTAATGAAATGTAACTTTATAAATACATTTCTAAAAATTTTCTTTTCTCTAAAATGTAATGAAGTGAAGAATTTGAACAATTTAATATTAATCTAGCTTTTAATTACACTTGCAGCTTTGCTCTCTTCATGCCTTGCTCCACAAGAGGGCACTGAAGTCTCAGATAAAATATGTCACCTGCTCCTAACATGCTCCTAAAACTCATGCTCCATGAATTTTAATGGAGCTGTGTTCTTGCCTCTGCCCCATAATCTGGAAGCAATGTGACTTTTTTTTCTCCTCTTAGTAGTATTATAGTTTCAGGAGATTTAAGGGAAAGAGCTTAGTAACTGGATTGCCATGTAAAGGAAGTGGGTGTCTAACCCGTAGTTTTATTAAAACTTAGTGGTGTTGGTTTTATGACTGCTTACATTAGAAATGAATCTATTTCAGTAAAATAGAGTAAGAAGCAATAATACATAAGGATTTAATGATGTGCACTCAGTAGTGGACTGTTAAAATCCAAGCTCTGAAGGACTTTTCTTCAAATTTTATTTAAGAGTTGCAAGATCATTAGATATTTTCACTTGTTTGTATGTCTGTTCTGGGTACTGTGTGAAAACACTATTCTACATTATGATAGCAGAAGAATCATAACTAGCTTAATAACTTCATGTTAGCATTGAAGTGTGCCTTCAAATCCAGCTAAGTATTTTCTTAGTGAGGTTGTACTTACTTGAAAAATTTATTGGTAGGTCTAATAAGATCTGATTTAGGTAAGAGAAATGCATGCCAAGATAGTATTTAGTTCACTGTATTACTTTACATTTTGTTATAGTTTGCAAGATGAATGTACACCGACGCTGTGAAACAAATGTGGCACCAAACTGTGGAGTGGATGCTAGAGGCATAGCTAAAGTTCTTGCAGATCTTGGAGTCACTCCAGATAAGATCACTAATAGTGGGCAGAGGAGGAAAAAGGTAATTTTACTATGGATTGTTGCATTAAAAGTATGAGATACATATGAGTGTATTGTAACTTTATTAGCTGAGGTTCAAATCTACTCAACTGACTTGCATGGTAATTTTTTTATAAGTCAGTACAGATCTGAGACTTTGGGTTCTGTTTTATAAGTGTAAATCATCTATTCTGAACTTCGATATGAAATTTAATTTGACCTGCTACAATATTGCAAACCTGGCATCTATAGTGTCTGGAAGGATTTCCCCTTCTTAATTTTAAGGAAGGAGATTTGACAGAGAAACAATGTCTGACACAACAGTTCAGAAAGACATAAATGCCTCTTTGGCTCAGAATTGGCATTGGATAATTGATTGACTGGGAGTCAGCACTGCTCCATAGTGTTGTAAATGCTGATAAACAAGCAATGTGCTGATTCTCACGAAGAGGAGCTGTTTGCCAGACAACAGTTCCGGAATTATCATCACTTTTATAGGAAGAACTAGGCTGTTCTAGAAATAAGAAGCATAAGTCACCCCAAGTACATCCAAAGTTGATGGAGTTATACTGGAGTGATGATACATATCCTGGATCAGAATGGACCCACACTTTATATCTCTGTTTGCATAACTGTGACAACAGACCCATCCTCTCACAGAAATAGGCAATTTTTCCATAATTTCTTTAACCATTGACAGTTGCTTCTGTTCATTTTCCTGCCTATTCCACACTGGGATCCCCTGTACGCTGTTTTAAAATGTCACAGAAATATAGGAAACTCAAGAATGAATTAATTGATCTGACACTGCTGGGAAAAGATGTTGTCACGTTGTTACTGCATGAGTTAGTTTACAGTGCTGATTCCTGTTGTAGTTAAATGTATTTACTGGATAGATTTGAATACAAATTCACTCACTGGGTATTTATACTATGTTTATTTCATCTTAAGAACCTGTTTTTCTTTCAATTGTCTGGTTTTTCTCTGTTTATATTATGATCTCTATTTGATGTGATGCCATCTACTGTATGGTTGAGGTTCTGCCAGTGGGAATCTATAGGGGTAGAATATCGTCACTTTCCTTCATACTTCTACTTATGAATTAAAGTTGTTGAAATAAATTTCCTCACGGCATGGGAAGATCTCACAGCTGAGTACCCCTTTTGGAATTGTTCTTAGCTAATTGCAGGTGCAGAGACTCAACCACCAGTTCCGGGAAGCGCATCGTCAGAAGAAGATAGGTCAAAGTCAGCACCAACATCTCCATGTGATCAAGGTCAAGCGTAATTTTTATTTCCTCACTAACATATTTTGTTACACGTTTTCCTGGAGTAAAACGATCTATGAGCACCAGCCTCTGTAGAACCAAATCAACAAAGTAGTTACCACCAGAAATTGAAGCACTCAAAGTTAGGAACTGCAAAATCTTTTTTAAAAGGCCTTCTTCTCATTTAATTTAAATCTGTGAAATTAAGTGTATTTTAAAGGGAAAATTTTAAAACAGTCATCTTAAGATATTGTTAAGTTTAATAGATGAGTTCTTGTCAGCAAAATACCTTTATGGAAGGAGTTTATATATTCTATTGTAAGTGTGAGAATATTTTAAATAGTAACACAGAACCTTTAGTTATCTGAAAATCCTCTGTCTGTGGATAAGTTATTGAGGTAAAATAGACTCCATGTAATTCCATCTTAAACATCTGTGATAATAAAAGCTTCCATCCAGACAGGCTATGGTACTGTGTCCGTATGGTCTCCAGAGGCTTTGCAAAACCATGTTTCCTTTCAGCAATTCTTTTAATGCATAGATTTGGACACAAATGTTTTAATCTTCACAGACATTACTTGATTTCACTGAGTTGAACAGCCAATTGACAGAACGTGTAAGTCAGCAGCACTTTTTGAGTCCAATCTAATTGTTTCTAAAAATCAGAAATCTGTGAGGTACCTAATGTACCATCAGGTGTGTAATTTGATGAATGAAAAATCTTACACCAAGACATAGGAAGATGGATATATTTGTGTCAGTCTTTGGAAGTTGTTTACAATTGAGAAATTTCTCAGCCTTATTTTGGGGAAGACACTTGCAAAGCTCCATGGTAGTTAAGTACTATAAACCTCTGAATCCAGAACTGATTTGTCTACCTCTTGATTTCACAGACATTGTTTTGGATAACTCATAATTTTTTTTAATATCTGATTTTTTGCTTAAAATAAGACCAAAGAATGTGTCTAAATTCTCTCTTTAATTTCACTTTTGTAGCTGTCCAATAAAGTTGTTGCTTCCAAGTCCATCAGGCAGAAGTACCATGCAGGAGCTTGGGGCAGACCTCGAGGTCTGTCAGTCACCAGGACTCACTGTATTTAACACTGAGAAACCTTCCAAACCATTTAGTAGATCTACACAATTGCTGTTGGAAGCAGCACTAGGAAGTGGTCAAATATTTTATTGGCAGGCGTCTGATAACAGCTGGAGCTGAATAAGATGCTCCATTCATGTTGTCTTCAAGGACTGGGACGCCCAACTATACTTTGAACTTTTGAAGACACAGCTCTAAAATACTTAAGCAGGAAGATGAGTAACTGATGCAGGAAGATAGGGATATTCAAAACAAAGTACTTCTCTGTGGTACAGGAACACCCAAAGTCACTAAAACAACTATTTGGCTACTATTCTGACTTATCTTTCAAGTTTTGGATATGTCATTCTCTTAGGTTCATTTTAAAAGGCCACCCTTCCTGTTAGAGCAGGGTTTTGGCTGATTACTGTAAGGTGGAGAAGCAGTTTGCTAAATATGTACTTTTAACCACAGAATGCTCTTAAACACAGCAGTCAGAGATGATGAATGTCCCTTCCCACACTGATACAGACTAACACAGGCTGATTTTCTAATGGTTGGTTAAAACTAACTTTTCCTCACATTTTCACAGAAATCAAAGAGCTGGAAAACAACATTAGGAAAGCATTATCTTTTGACAATCGGGGAGAGGAACATAGAGCAACAGCCACAACGTCAACAGACAACCAACTTAACAAACCTGGGGAGAATGGTGAAAACGGGGAGGTCAAACAGGCTCAGAGCAAGAGAATAGGCCTGGAAGAGTTCAACTTCATCAAAGTGTTAGGAAAAGGCAGCTTTGGCAAGGTGGGTAGCTTTTCTTTTCTTTTGTTTTTGTGGGGAGTTTTGTTATTGTTGGGGTTTTGTTGTTGTTGTTTTAAACTGGTGTTCAGGGGTTCTTTTGATTCTACTGATTTGGAAGGGTTTGTACTGACATTCAGAAAATTCTTCCAGCCTAGAGGTTTCCTTTTACCCATTGGGTGAAAACAGCTTTTAGCCAGCAGGTTAGAAGTACCAGCCTCCTGATGAGATGGCATATTCTGTGCTTTAGCTCACTTTGTTAACTAGGTCTTTGTGAAACAAAACATCGGTGTTCCATTATCTCATGATGTTGGTAATGAAGACATACGTACAGTTACATACATACTGTTCAACAAAATTGCTTGTGGTCAAGCAGGAAAATTCAGGTCAGGAATAATGCTGTGGGGTTAATTTGCTTTTGTCACAGAACAGTTTGTGTACTTGTTTTTCCTCCGTGGGTGTGTTCAGTGCTGGAGGAAGCAGAACTGAAGCATTTCCAGTTAGATATGACAGGGGCTTAGACAGCTGCCCAAAATACCTTATAAGCAGCAGAGATGTAACTCACCAGATACCTTCCCACAGCAGGGAATTGATGAGGGTGGAAAGGGCAAGGCTCTGTAGGGCTTGTAGTTGTTCTTTCCACAGTGCTGTGCACCATGGAATCAAAGACCTGAACTGAAATGTGAATCTGTTTCAGAAATACACTCTTCCTTCCTTGGTATACGGGAACTTCACATGCAGGGGAACAGGGCTGAAACAGTCCTTTTTTGTGCCTGTTTTCTAATCCTTTCTCTGGAGATTACTCTGGCTCCAAGCCAGAACTGATCTTAAGCAGAATATAGGGCCCGAACCTTAAACAATAGTAGTAGTGAAAATCAACACCTTGAAAACAGCTGGAATGATAACTTTGGATTGTATACAATGTCCATCACACTCAAGTCTCACTACCAAGAGTGGGAGATAATAGTGGAAAATAAATCTCTGTTCTATATCAACTTCCTTCCTAGTTTAGTTTTTGAGACCTCACTAATAGGTACTCATTAAGATAAATAACAAACAGAATCGATGCCTTCTGTTTCAAATTTAAAGAATACCAGAGGTATATTTTTCTAAAATTACAGTACTTTACTTTTTATTTTAGAAACTGCAACTTCCTGCAGACAAGTATGTAACTGTCTTTATATTTCAGTGCAGTCAAACTCATATGAAACCCTACATTTATGGCATCTGTTGTTCAAATGTAAACAGAGTTTTTCTTTGTTTTAGGTAATGTTAGCTGAGCTAAAAGGAAAAGATGAAGTATATGCAGTGAAAGTCTTGAAGAAAGATGTCATACTTCAAGATGACGATGTAGACTGTACAATGACAGAAAAGAGAATTCTGGCATTAGCACGGAAGCATCCATACTTAACACAACTTTACTGCTGCTTCCAGACAAAGGTAAGCTATATGAATGTTTTACCAGTTTCTGTCCAAGGAATAAAGTTCACTATTTCTAGACTGAAAGAAAACAGCATAAAAAGTGCAACAATATTTTGAAAATATTTCTGGTAAGTTTTTGGCATTTCAGTAGTATTGTACAGGAGTACTGGCTGCTGTTAAATAACATAACTACTATTACCTTTTAAGTACCAGGAGATGGCAGCAAATGAGTTAAAAAATAAAAAAATCTCACATGCATAATATACACAAAAATGGCACCTAATGAGGTGCCATTTTCTGTGTTTCTTTGGTACATAAATAGGGTGTATCATTTGTTGAATGAAGTACAAATGTTTTTGACATCTAGTGTTGCAATACTTACATGTGTAGAATTGCAGAAAAGCTGTGACTAAAAGATCTTCTAGCAAAGTTGTCAGGAGAGATAAACAGCACAGTGGGAAAGTCATAGGAAAATGTCTAGTAGGATCAAGATTATAGTGGTTTAGATATGGAAATAGCAAACATTTAATATGTTTATACAGTTCTTAAAATAGTGAAAATGCATTAGCATTTTATATGCTTTGAAGCTGACACAAAACAGTGGCTCAGAAAGGCGTGTATGTCTGTGGAGGGTGTTTCATACATTCAGACTTTTATTATATGTGTCAACATACCTTCAAAATGTTTTAACATGTTTATTTTAAAATTTATAACTAGAATTAAGCATGTTATTTCAGATGAAAGAAGTGATTAAAAGATTGTACTGAGATGAGGTATAAACTCTGTGAACAGAGAGGGACCTTTAGGACTAAGTGCATTCCCTGCAGTGTAAATAAATGTATCAGCAGCCTGATGTGAATCGTGGGGCAGAACATTGGTAAAGATCAGTTTTACATTAAGCGAATTATGACAGAAGATTTTCCTGCTACTTCTCTGATTTCCTGGAGATTTTTTCCCTTTTGTGTTTTTGATCTGTTCTCCCCTCTTTTGCACTATGCTATCTGCCTTCCTCCCTGCTCTCCAAAACCATTCATCAAAGAGATTCAGAAGTACTTCTCATCGTCTTCTCTTTTCCCAGATCTCTTGACAGAGAGAAACTGTAGTTTATGGCCTTTCTTGAACTCACAGGAACTAATACTTAAGTGGTTTATAGTTACAAGTCATAGGCTAGTGTCTCTTATCAAACAATCAAAACAGGTGATACCCAATTAAATTAGAAATCCACAGTTGAAAAATGGAAGAGTTTTCTTGAGCATGTCCTATGAACAATTTACAAATAATTCTTTATAAAGAAAGAAGAATACCAAACACCAAAACATTATGAAAAAGCAAAAGCAGTATGTCTGCTAAAATTGTAAATTTCTTATGAAGGGTGACAAATGAAAATATACTAAGTAAATTAGTCACTGAGTGGTTTGCTCAGGTTCACGGGAAAAACAGGTAGAAAAACTTGCTTGAACAAACATACTCTGTGGTTAAAATAGCTTTACTGAGACAAAGGCTGTTGTACAATAGGCTTTTAAATGTGTTTCACAGTAGTGTATAGTTACTTATATTGTGATTGTATGCCGTGCCATGGCGGCTGTACTTTGCAGAACTGGTCCCTGAAGTGATCATGCTGGAATTAAATTTTACATTTCAAGTAGAGCATATTTGTCACATACACCCTGACTTAATGGGAAGATTGACTCAGTATTCATTGTCAAAGCACTCAGAGGTTGTCTTTAGGTAATGAGATTAATTTCTTTGTTCGTCTTCCACAAAAACGCAAATGTAAAGATTTGACTTTATATGCTCCAGTGTTTTCCTTCAGTAATCAGCTGAAGACACTGCAGAAAGGTTGCCTAATATGCATTCTACAGTAAGTATGTTTCAGTATTATTTTTTTTTACATGGAGCATACTTTTCATTAGTGTCATTTGCTAAATGATACTATTATTATGACAACAATTAAGGGATCACATTTTAAATTATTTTGGAATTTAGAAATTGTGCCAAATAATGACTAACAACAGCATACTTTATACAGTGTTGTGTTCCTGGCCCTATATATCTAAATTTCTTCTAACAATTCCATCTAGCTTCCTTATTTTAAAGAAATATTTTTGGGACTGATATTTCTTATATTCCTGCTGTAATTCATTATAAAATTAGAAGACTAGAAAGCTACTGCTTTTAACACTTGCCATTTGATTTTTTTTTTAATCCAACTTCATGAAATTAGATAAATTTGAAAATAGTGCTCTTCTTCTTTTGTCACAGCACTATGTTCAGCAGTAGGGAGTATTATTAGTGCAGAAAAATGTTCTTGTTGAATGATAGAGTTGCAGAACTTGTAAAGGACCCTTAGTCAACATCAAGCTATTTCTATTAGAGGAAACAAGTAAAAATAAAGGATAGAGAAAGTCAGTTATTACAGGTAAATAGTTACACTTATGCCACCCATAAGAACATTCTTCTTCCTTACAGTGTTAAAATCAACATATCTATCCATAGCATAGCTCCTGGGCTGACCTGCAAGGCCATTCACTTCTTTCCTGTGTTGTGGTGTTGTAAGGTAGAGATCAGCCTTATGACATGGCAGAAGGACATCAAGGAAGAGGCTGTAGGGACCCTTTTATGGCTATATTGATCTCTTAGCTGTTATATTCCACCTTGTGGCTAATCCAAGATTGTGAGTACTGTGGCTGAGGTATTGTTCCTTTCTGCTGTTTGCACTGTACCTATCATGCTCTGAGTAATGCTACAAGTCTGGTGTTTATAAAACTGAAAGTTAGGATGTTTTATTTCCATTTCAGCTGTCATGACGTCTCTTTGTTATTTTGATAAATCTCTGATCTTCTTTCTGCATCAGATCCTTCTAAAAACCAGGAGTAATCAGTCTTCCTTCTACTGTGGCTTGTACTTAAATGTTTCCAAGAAGGGTTTGGAAGTCCAGTGGAAAGGTGTAAAATGGAGTTCCATTTTTAAAGTGACTTATTTTGTAAGAAAATTTAAAACACAAAAAGGAAAGGGAATCACGTGCTCTACCATTTCTTTAAGTCATGTTTTCTAACTTAAGAAGAATCACTGTAGTGTGTGACCAAAACTGTCATCGGTAATGTAAAAGAAAGTCTTCTTTCTTTTTTGTGTATTTGTACAAAAAAATTAAATGTCTTCTGCAATAATAGCTCAGAGGAGTGTCATTTATGATATACAGTGCAAATTAACCTGACTTGCCACTGTTACATTCATCTGGGACTAATCAGATCTTATAATCCATTGTATCTGGTATTCTTGTACTTTTGTTGCTAAGCAGCTAAAGCCATTATGTAGATATTGCTATACGGGTGTAATCAGTTTAACACAAGTTTGCATTGCCTTTTATTACTGATTAGTGTCAAATTAGAACTTTTTAGGGCCCAATTCTGTTCATTATTATCCCTGCTTCAGTGGATTTGTACGTGTGAGACAAAAGACTAAATTAACCCCTGTATTTTTAGCTATTTTAATGCTAAAATATTTTAATACAATTTAATATAAAAATATTGACAAAGGTTTCTTAAAGGTAGGTGTTAACTATGGTAAAAAGGTAGAATAAAGTGTTAGGTAAGCACAGAGTGATGTTATTTATACTGTTTCTATTTGGGTACCTTTTAATATATATTTATACACATTTATATTTAAACCTAGTTTTAATATTTTATTTACTTATATTACTATATATGCATATACACAGAATATGTACAGTAGGATGTATTTTTTAACTCCCAGCTGGTTTCTACCAGCAGTTCATATCATAAGAAATTTAAATGTATTGATTTTCATTTTTTTCTTTAGAGTGTTTCCTGAAGCACTAGAAGTTAGACTAGTATCTGGTGATGTGTTTTATTTATATCATACAGTTAAGATGTTATGTAAATATATAAAATTTTGGCAGAATAAGGTTTTTCAGAAATTGGTATACTGTGTATGTTAAATACAGATTTCTTTTTGACTGCAACACAGGATGAATGCACTGACCACGATCACTGCATTGTCTAAAAGTGGACACTATGGTCAAGAGGAATTGGAACAGTGAAGCTGATGATAGATACTGTAATCGTTGTCTCTCACACACACAAGCCCCTGTCTCCAGCATGATGACCCAGTTTTGGGAAACTTGCTATTATGCTGCTCAGTTATTGCTAGCTGCTCTTGAAGGATTATTAAAGCCTGGTTAGCTCACTGAAGATTCATTGTTCACATTAGTCCTTTTAGTGTTAAACTTCAAGTCAGGCTAGAAGTGCAGCCAGGCTCATCAAGGGCCCGCAGGAGAAATTACTCCTCCAGCATCAATCAGAAGAGTCTAAATGCTTCTCTTTCAGACAGGAAGGACTTTTATTTTGTGATGTAGCACCCAAACTGAACAGGATTCTTTCACACCCTCTCAAAGCTAGGGCTTGTTCCTAGTTTGCATGTATACAAGTGAGTGCTGCAGCTGCAGCTCCATGGATTGCTTTGCTGTAACCAACTGAGGCCTCGACAATCCCGGGAATAGTCCCGAGTCAGCGTCTGTGGCCAGAATTCACTGCAACTGCCGTCATGAAATAGGTGAGGGCAAGCTGGAGTTTGTACTGATTTTTCGTTTTTACCTTGGTCCTCATGCCTGCGTGTTAGGCTTTTAGAGTTAACTATGCCAGTAGTTCACTGTGTTAAAGACATCTTAGCGTAGCCAAGCGTAAAATTCAACGTCAGGATTTTAATCCTGATCTGATCATGTGCAGACAGGAGGTTATTAGGTAGAGCTAAGGGCCTTTTAGGTACTGTTTTCATATCTCTTGGACAGAGTAGCTGGAACTACATATTACACACTTCTCCTCTTGGGAAAAGTGTGTTTCTCCAGTTGAGGCATGTTTGAGGGGAGAAATTTTCAGAGTATCTACCAGATGCTTTGCCAGTAATTTTCCTGGCAAGTCTGTCTGTCTCGTACACTATCTTTTAGCAGAGATCAGAGGAGACAGGAAAATTGTGATCCAAACAGGGTGAAGGGTGGAGCAGACTTCCAAACTGGAGTAGTCCCCTTACTTACTGGGTCTGCAGGATCCCTGTGTAGGCTTTGTGCTATGGTTGTGTTAACATCATTCTGGTTGGTTCCTGATCAGCATTCTTAATCTTGCAGCTCTTGTGGAAACAGACGGCAGTTCCTCATCCAGCAGGATAACTGAATATTGCTGCTTTAAATGAAATTCTACATGTTAAACTGGATTGTGGCTTTCAGTTTACTTTTGTCTTGGGAGAATGGGAAGGATAAGGGTACTATGACTTGTGGCAGCATCCCTTGGAAGGGATGTGTCTGACTGGTTTGTAGCAGGATTCGTCACCCCGCAGACATGTGCTGTGACCTCCCTTTCTGTTCCTCTTCTGCACTCTGTGTTGAGACCATCCTCACTCCTGTTGTACGTTCCCTCACTTGGACAAAAGAGACCCAAATACATGACCCACTACTCGCTTGTCCTAGCACCTTTTGTGCTTTCTCTTGTATTTTATGACCTTAAAACACTATTCACCATTTGCCTCTAGTAGGTTCAGGATAAAAATAAAACCTAACTTTAAATTAAGTGAAAATGTAACGCTCACATGGGTAGCTTTCGGGATGCCTCATTTGTGCCAGTTGACTGTTTTAAATGCTATTTAAAGAAAGCCCATGACACGCAAGAGATTGGGGGGAAACATTTAATACTCTGTTTGCTAGGTTTTGCTCTTACGAGTAAACAACTAAAGCACCCCAAAGGAAGAGTCAGGAAAAAGGAAACTGCATATAAAATTTGATTCTTCTGCAGCTTCTTTTCTGAATGCAGGAAATGATTCTCTTTGGAATTCATTTGGGCACTTTAATACAACTTTTTTTTGGTAACAACAGTAAGCTTAGTAAATTATAATTGTACACAAGAGAATTTCACCATGGGAATGAAGTCAAATTTACAAAACATTTGGGTTTGCATCTTTAGTAAAATTTTCATTGCTTTTTTTAGCATCTACACAGAGTAATTTTGGCATAACATGTCTGCTGCTCCATACACCATATATGGGCCAAACTTTAGTAGGGTATACCTTAAATTACACTTTATCTCTTCTTTTCAAAGCCACACCATCAGATTATTTTTACACTGTTAATGGGTGTGTGAAGAGGTTTAAGGGAATCCAGTTCATGCCATTTTATCTCACTTGTGGGTGAGTACTTCTGGCAAACTCAAACACAGTTTTTTGATGGCTGCAGGGTTTATTCTTTCATAGTTACTGTGAGCTATGTAAGTGTGGTGATGCCCAGTCCGTAGTCTCATGCCTGTGTCTAAGGAAGCATGTAGGGAACCTCTTTGCATTCCCACATAAGGGGAGCCCAAGGCCATTCTGTAAGATGAGAAGTATTCAAGTTCTATCTCCTTAAAGTTATGACAAAGGAGATCTACGATGTCAGCTTAGCCTTTAAGAGAAGTGACTCTCTGGAGGAGAGTGACTGGTGTGTCACTTGTGGGCCTGTGAGTACACAGTGTCTCTAAAGCAAGGCTGAAATGCTGTGTGAAGAGTATCTACAACTTCCACAAACAGCAAGAAACAGTAAACAGAAATCTATAAAGCAGGTACAAGTAAGCTCTATCTCATCATTAGTGCTTTCTGTTCTCTTCTAGTAAACTGATCAGTCATTAAAAAGTAATTGTTCAGTACTAAGGGAAGTTGAATAATAAAGACTCCTTCCAAGACTTGGCTGCGCTTATCAATACAGGAGTTCATAGGAATAAAAAGAGTGTTCATGGAAGACACTCTGAAGGTTAACTTACAAACTCAACTACTTTAATTCTGTATAGAATAATACCAGCTACTGGTAAGTCTGCATGTTTCCAAAATCCAAGTTTGACTCTCTAGAGAGATCACCCCATTTTATCCTTAATACATCCAAGAAAGACTAAGTTACAGCTCTTCCTTACAGAGTATCTGTACCTTGCCAAGTACACAAGAAGGAAAATTGTCCTTTCAGGTATTTAACTTTCCTCTCATCTAATAGAAGGATGGAAGGTATCAATTTCATAAGCTTTTACAAGTGAGTTTTCCCAAGAAGCTTCACAGAATCACACAAAATAACTAAATTCAAATACTCTTATTGACAAGTAGTTTCTTGAAAAGTCTGTGGTGGTACTTATTTTCTCTTTTCTGTTTTCAGAAACCCAATATTAAAATCACACAGAATTCTGCCACTTAAAACTGCTTCCTGAGTTGTTGAAAAAACTATGCCTGAAGATAAAACCCACTATTTTCTTCTGTGCTGCTTTACTTATTTCAGAGGGTTTAGATGGCTTAAATGAAGGCAGAATTTTGGACAGTGTTTCCTGTTGTCTGACTAATTTATACTTGTGAATTGCCAGGGTTTTCAGCTGCGTGAAGCATATGCTTTGCCAAAAATTAATCAAGTTCTGAAAACAGGAAAGTAGGGAAAATAAAGTAGATACAATTATTGTTTTTAAAGGTCACTGTTGCATTTATAGAACTGCAGAAATCCAGGCAGTGAGAGAGGTGTATGAATAATTACTTTTAATAGATATTGAAAACGCCTGACTCAGGTAACTCATGTTTATCATAAGAACAAAAAAAGTCAGTACACAGGACTTACAGAGATCAATGGATATTCGTAAAGACCTTCCTTCTCAGGAAGGGCTATAAAAACATTTTGAACGGGGAATGTTATATGTAGACTAAGGATTACTAAGGATTTTGCATATATTTATGTTTCCATTAATTCTGTGTGCTCATGTATTTTTTATTTTCTTTTGAAATGTGAATTTTTAACCTCTTGCTAGATTCCTTTCATCCCCTTTTGAGAACTGTTTTGTTTAAAGGGTCAAAGGAAAAAACAAAACCAAATTCTGTTCTCATGAAGTTCTGCATAAGACATACTAGCAGAGCAACCAACAGCACGTTTGGCCCAGTCTCTAACAGTGCCAAAGCAGATGCCCAGGAAGAATGTAAAGCATATCGTGACATTTTTCCAGAATGCTATCCCAATATCACACGATCAATGACTTGGGCATTTCCATAAGCCAAAGATGCTGGGTTTGCATGTAATCAGATGGCACTTTGCACATAATATATTTTGTAGGAGGTGTTAAAAGTGAGAAACTATTTGGAAATGTAACTGTTGGTGAGCATTGCATTTTGTTCACCCTCATGCAGTGGAGAAATCCTCTTAATACCACATCTGCAAACATACAGCCCGAAAGTGCAGTATAAATATTTATTCCATTTCTTTTTAATGATAATTCTGAAAGTAGTGTCTATGCCATTAAAAAATATCAAAACTGATATAACTGTGCTATTTTTTCATCATCTACAGTAGCAACATCATGTATCTGAGCACCTGGAAAGTGCAACTAAACATACTGAGGTTTGTCAGATAGACAAAAACAGGATTCCCTACAGGTATTTCAATAAGCATGTCCATAATGTTTTGTTATATAGAAGAAGTTGCATGTTGTAATACAGGTAAACAGTGCGTAGTAAACGGTAAATTGGTAGAACAATTCTCAAGTTGCTTTTTCCATGGCTGAGACCTAAGGTACTGAAAGAAAGAGATAAGTGTTACAATATCTTGTGCTTTCCCATCAGGAACATAAGCAGTGAACCACAGCTGACAATGTCACGCCAGAGCCAAAAGGGCATCATGCATAATGCATTAGACTTAATTAAGAAGCATGCCAAAGAGTGATGCCATCCTCTTTCAAATTTTGGTCTGCAGTGTTTGTCCGTTGAATTGCTCAAGTAGAAATCACAGAATCTCGGAATATGTTGAGTTGGAAGGGACCCACAAGGATCATCAAGTCCAAATGAAGTAAAGCTTTCTTTAAAACTTACTTCAGCCACTTTTTAATGCATTTATCTGAGCATTTCTTAAAGAAAAGATTGGGTATAGACAACTTTCAGAAAAGATGAGTATAACCCATAGATTTATTTATGGATCCAAGTTTGGAGCAAGTTTTAAAAGAGAAGTTAATTAAGTTATTTGGACATGCAAGAAATCTCACATTGTATTTTTAGACAATCAAAGAGTGAAAATAAAATATGATTTGGCCAGGAAGTGGATCTGTCTTCAGGGCTTTAAAATTCAGTATAGCCCTGTGATGTATCTAACTCCCATAAAGTCCTTTCTGGTTGCATTCAAATGTGAGAAACTTGGTAGTCACGTTCCTGAGGTCTCACTCATACAGTCTTGTGCCACGTTTTCATGGTTGCAGTATTCCAGAGCAGGTCCGTTAATGGCAACTGCTGTATTGCAGCTGCAATAGGAAAGGAAGCTTGCAGAGCTTTTCTTGCATAACGAGAAAGGGGAAGATCATATCTAATGAGATTTCTGGATCAGAAATGAGGGCGTTTTAGATAGGAATCTGAATTTAAAGAGGCTTAAACTCACCATACCTCTGAACTTTTGGAAATATGCCATGAATCTGTGGGAAAAGTTAGGAAAGAATTGTTGCTGGGTGATATGCCCGCGGAGATTAACTGCTTTCTACAGTGCACTTCAATGTGGTATTATTATATAAAACACTCAAAGTGGTTCAAATATCCCTTAGGCTAACATGTAATCTCAGCCACATGTGTAACCCAATAGCTGAGTATTGTTTCACTCTGCTTTTTAACTCGATTTAAACTGATGATTTGAGTCTAAGAAGCCACAGGCAGCTCCCTAGAACCTAAATATCACCAAGTTCAGGATTTGATAGACAATTAAGACTTCATTAAAATTTGTTAACCATTATCTGATTCCACGGTTACCATCATTCTGTAAATAGTATTGACAGAAAGAGGGTATATTTACTGGCCTTGTCTAGAGAAAAGTAATGTTTTCTCCATTAGTGCTATGTTGTTTTTAAAGTTGTTTACATTCTTTGAGGAAATGCGGAAGCTACTGCTTGAAGAGGTTAGAGGGCATATGAGTTTATGGGTTCTTTTTGAAAATATTCTTGAAACAAATGCTAAATTAAATTATTCAAGTAATGACAGAGAGAACATTATGTCTTGGCAAGCTGAATTTACTCAGTTATATTTAAATAAAGAAATCTAAATCATGGGGGGAAAAAAAAGGTTGCCAGATCTTATCACGATACAATGAAGAACTATATAAATTTTTTGGTCCTACCCATAAGTTTTGCTTGCAAGTTACTGCTTTTGTCAAGTTACTGATGGTCTCAGAAAGATAAGCAGAGTACAAATAAAATTATTTGATGGTTTAAGTAGAATGCTTACAAGGTTAAAAACATTCTAATCTGTTAATGAAAAAATCTGAGGTTTTTAATTCTTTTTGCTTTTCCTTCTTTTTTCCCTGTAAGGGTAGATGTCTATCAATTTTAAAAGTAGTAATTTGTGATCATTCCTTAAAGCTCTCCTTTGAATTATGTAAATCCTTGTCCCATAGAAACCTTAGGTTATAAACTTCAAAGGAGTCTCATGAAGCCTCGAGGTAAAAGTAGGTGAAATTTTCAAAAAGACTTTCTCTCCCCTGTGGAACTAAAGACATGGGAAATTGTGTCAGTAGAACTGAAGTTTGCTTTGAAATGCTGGGTTAGCACAACCACAAAGTACTGAATGGAAAGGTTCAAATCACTGCTGGAGTACTTACTGAATCACAAAGGCTACGTTCGTGCAAATTGTTCCCACTGCTCTTTTGTTCCTAATTCCAGAGAACATTTTTTAATGATTAATATACTTTTTCTTAGAATGAAATATTGCACTGGGCCTTGGTTATAGCATGTTATATTCCCTGAACATGTTTTAGTCCAGGAACAGCTGTAGAAATGCAACGTAAAACCAGTGGGGCAAATATAAACTATGAGTTCAGCATTTTGTAACCGTATAAAGAAAAATGTATCCCGCTGGTGTTCTTGTTCTCCTAAAGTATGAGATTTCTTTTAAAATCTAGTTAGTTATCAGACACTGGGTTGCATCATTCTGCTTTACTGGCTTGCTGTGTTTCAGTTCAGTTGCGGTCTTTCAGTTCAGTTCTTGTGGCCTCTGTGTGGATTTTGATTCTAAATTTAGAAAGACGAAAGCTTTGCCCTCTCTTTGCCTTCACATAACACCACAGTTGCTATTAAAGTAGGATAAATACATTGGAAGTTACAGGATGGGGGTTTTATTATTTATTTTTTAAATAATTATGTGAACCTTTGACATAGCTTTTTTACTTTAGCGACCTGGTCTAGTGGGAGGTGTCCCTGCCCATGGCAGAGGGGTTGGAACTAGATGATCTTTAAGATCCCTTCCAACCTAAGCCATTTTTTGATTCTATGATTCTATAAATATACAGTTTGCTAATTATTGTTTTCAAGATACTGATGACTGTGATGAAGAGGTAGTTTTTATATTCTGTTCTTCCATATACTGCAAAGCTTTGCTGCTTCAGGGATAGAACACTTCAGTTTGATCTTGAATAACAAAGAAATAAAACTGAAATTAGAAAAATACATACAATCCTGCTGGTTTGTGAAATAAGTTAATTTATAATGAAAAAACATAGCTTGTTTATTTTTATAAAAGCTGAAACTTAAATATGTCTGTCTACCAGAAAGGAGAGAGGGTTTGTGTCAGCAATCTTAGATACAACTAGGGGTTGGGGGTTTTTTTAGAAATTCACCAAATACCTATTATGGGTGGTCTTATAAAATTTTCAGTTGGAATCCTGTTTGCATTATCCATAGAGAATGAATTATTCATGCATTATTTAAGGAGAGGCATTTTGCCTTAACTTTGAATACATGGTGAAAAAAAATTCCTGGAAGGACTTTTTGTGTCTTCTTAAACTATTTTGAAGCTGCCATCACTCCACTGTTTGTAAATGCCATTGGCATTTTCATAGCTGATGCCCGTATTCTCCTCAAGGCACTTGCCATTCTGCTTATTTTCTTAATATAAAAGGCTGTTGAACTGATTTTAAAACTTGCTGGTTTTCTACAGATGGGATTTTTGACAGGTAAGCAACACAACTGAATCCATAGATGCTCTTCATGTTTGCTTCCTGCTTATCAAAACCTTTACTTATTTTTGCATGTTTGTGATCTTTATATGTTCTTTATAGTCAGCCTTGATACTGAGGAAAGGGTACTGAAAACTCTGTCCTTAAAGCCACGTCTTAAAAAATAAAGTTCACGTTCCTTATGTTATCATTGTTTACATGGAACAATTAATTGATGATACGGAAGTTATAGCTGGAATTGTGGTTTGATCCAGAACTCGTAGAATTAATTTTGCTTTTGATCAGGCTCACAAAGAAGAAGCAGTATACTGTATGATGGCACTGTATAGATTCTGAGAGTGTTCTATAATATTTAGTGCTGCAGTCTGTCACCTGACGAGAATGTTTGTGGAAAGAATACTGAAAATGTACTCAGCCTGTATCTGACAGGCAGGTATATGTCATTGAAACTTTTCTCAGGATATTGCCCAAGTTGTGTGGCATGGGGGAATTGGGGTTTGTTTGTTTGTTTGTTTTAATAGTGACAACCTTTAATTCAATGAAACTGAAAAAGTGAAATTAATATTGAGAAGTGAAAAATAGAAAGCAAACAGTTGAATCTATTTGTACAGAAATGAAACACATTTTATTCCAGGCTGTTCGAACACGGACCAATTAATAGTGCTGTTTCATAATATGTGCACACTGATCTGACACCAGGTTGCTGCTGGTGAATGAGAGTGTCTTCCCCCTCTTCTCCCCCTTGCTGGGTCTACCCAGTTTTCCATCATATCTGTTCCAGTAAGCCCTTGTGTGGATGAGCTGAATCGATTTTCTGGTGGAGCTAGAAACTGAAATAGCAAAAATAACGTGTGTCACTGTGCAGCTCTAACCTGCCCAGCACTCACTGGTGCCCGTGGGGCAGCAAGCGTGGAAGAGGCTGTCACTTCCCTCATCAGCAGTTCACTGCTGGGACAGTAAGCCAGCTATGAAATCCTGTGTAGCCCTGCCTATCCAGACAGCAATGGATTTCCTTCTTAAAAGAGCAAAAAGAAAATTTGAACTCCAGGTTTTTCACAGTGGTGTTTGGTGGCTGTAATCACCTTAGATGTGATCCTGAACTCTTTATTCTCATGATTGCTATTAAGTTGCTCATGAGAATGGAAAACAAGATTTGTGGGTCAGTTTTGATCCTTTTGAAGATAATGGTTGTATTCCCACTGACTTCAGAAGGGTCAGAAACATTAGCCTTCTTATGTTTTTACCGTGACCAGAAAGAAGTATGTATTGCAGATGAGATGTGTCATTTTGTCATCTGTTAGAAATTCAGCTTTTGGCACTGCAACTATGTGAGCTGCATGTGCAGTTGCTGTTTTGTTCCTGAGTTTTGGTGGATTTTTTAGTTTTGTTTGTTGGTCTAGTGTTTGTAGTCAGTGAAGCCCCAGTAGCAGTTGTTACGCATAAATTGGTTATAGTCTTAAGGTGACATGTTGTCATTTTCTGTGTCTGTCTTTGGAAGTAATTGTTTCACTTCTGCACAGTATTAGATTATGTGGATTAGACGGTATGTTACCTATGCCATAGAGGATTTATAATGGTTGATCCCAAATGGAATGTAAAACATCCGAATGTGGATGTTTAAAGGACAGGAAAAAATTGGCCAGTAGATTTCTATATATCAAATGCAGCACTTGGAAAACAGCTAGAGATTGCAAGCATTTGTATAATAATGTATACTGCTGTTAGCACTCTGCAGACACATCGATCTTTCAGAAACTCGCACGCCCTTGCGTATTCTCCTTTCTTCAGGCATTTTTTTCTGAACTTTCTCAGCTATCCCCTGTGACTGCCTGTCACTATCTGCCCACAGGGCTGCGAGCTCTCTAGGCAGGATCAGCCCTGCTCTCTGACCGCTGCTCTGCTTTGCATCACTGCCAAGTGCATGGCTGCTGGTTTGAAGTCTGCAGTCTTGACATCCTGTGTTTGGCTCACTTACATAGATACAAGTCTTAACCTGCTGGCTACACTTACTTTGTGCCTTACTCACTGGTACAGGAGTTCGTGGGATGAAATGGGTAAAACAGCAAAGTCAAACAGACAAAATGATCTGAAAGGCATGCACCAGTGAGTTTGCCATGGCCACTTTGATTGCGTATCAGGAGGTGGTATTTGTACACACTCTTGACTATTTTTGAAACTGTTTCGTGTTCTAAATCAGAAAAGGGGATGTAGGACAGTATGTTTCAGGAGACAGAAACAGGTTAGTCCTTTGCTGGTTTTGTGGCCAAACCATGTATATAAAACATATGCAGCAACATGTTTGTATATTCATGCACACAAAGCTCATATACTTTTTCTACAATATATTTCTGTTCTGGTAGTTTAGTGTTCATCCAGCTTCCCCTATGTACATGTTAGTTATTTTCATAAACATTTTTTAATATGTCTGCTATATTTTTAAAATTTTGAGCTGTTTAAGGAAATTTTCCCTTCTAATTTTTTCATACTTTCCCAAAAAGCTTTACTCTTCTTCTTGATTCGAATTTTCATATATATATTTGTTATTAAAACCACATTCACATTACAGATAAAAGCTAGATCCACTGCAATGGTTTTAACATACTTAAATTCATTAATATGTGCTAATAGAAGATTTTTTTTTAACATTTCTGTTTAACCAAATACTAGAGAAATAGTTCAAATCCCACGTAAAATGCTTTGGACTGCTAAAGAATACACTGAATCTCATTGGCACTGGGAAGAAGAATGCTCAGTGTTGAAGGCTTATGACTGATGATACATGGAAATGATACCTGCTGGTCATCACCTAGTGAGAGGAGGGTCACAGCAGGTGTCCATATGGTTACTTTTCTGTCTTACAACTGTCAGATTTTTAGTGCAGAGAGAAATTATCTGTGCGAGGAGAAATACGGAGGAGTGTGTTTTATCTGTAAGCTGTTCATTTCAACAGGGAGGCTCTTTTTGCTGTAAAGCAACACTGTACATGCTGGAGGCTAGGTGACTTCACTTTTCTTCCAGTTTATAAACCACAGAGTCTTTTAGCTTTCTATTTCCAACACCCAGTATGTTAAAGTAAATACTAAGCTCTGTCTTCAGACAACTTTCAAGGTCTATGAAATGACGGATTCACATGAGTTCAGTGTGGATTAGGTTTTGTGTACATCAAAGTTATCTCTGTAAGTCTGTAAGAACTTCTTAGAAATACTTTTCCCTGAAGATTCCTGTAAATTTCTTAGATCTTTGTCCTTCTATGTAATTATTTTCAATCTAGATACAGCACAGATGTTCTGAGTCAGGCTTGCTACTAGAAATTTTTGGTGTTGTTTTAGGTATTTTTCCCCTTTTTTTTGTCTTGGGTTTTTGTTTTTTGTTAATGTATACCCCACTACTCTTGCTGATCCCCGTTAAAGGTGCTTCTTAAGTGCAACATTTTATGTCCTACATGTTGAACTGAGTGTGGTTTAAAGAAAAAAAATCCAGCTTTGCACTTTTAATGACCCAAACTTTCATTCATCATAGAATTCTATGCTTAATCTGTTCTAGGATCTCTGCCATAATCTTATCGCTTTAATTATAGTCCCCAAAAATGCAAAAAATGTTATATAACTCTTTCTGAACTTGTTTGGGCTTCTTATAGACATGCTTATGTGGCAGGAAAAACATTATGCAGTCCAACCGTGGCATAGGGGAAAAATCATGCAAGCAATAATTAGGATCTGATTTTCTAAAAAGAAACTTCTAGAGATACTCTTTTGACAAGAAATATACAAAGAATAATTTCAGTATAGTTCTTTGAAAAATATAGACTTTCAAAAACTGGAGTTGAGTAAATTTGAATTTGGCAAATTGAAGTTTTTCCAAACTTTATTTTCTAATGTGGTCAGGTTCTAACAGATTAAATATGTGTGCCATAAAATGACTTGCATTATCTTCTATCTGTAATCTAGAAAATTGTCCGATCTTTGTTTTCATATAGAGCTAAAAGCCATTTGGGATTTATGCATGCTGTAAAAATCTTTGTCTGCAGGTGTTACCCATCTGGAGTCAGAATGACTTTCTGTATTTTCACATTGTGAAGGGTGTCTGCATTTCCTTTTGTGGGGTCCCTGAAAGAAGGAAAGGTTCGTCATTAATGTTGTCATAATGCTAAAGGCAAGAAAAAATGGGAGGAGCTGTTTTTTATATTCAGTTAACAAAACCTCTGTGTATGTGTATTACAGGTTTTTAAGGGTTTTTTTGTAAGAGCTACTGCCTTTTTGATTTGTTCATTAACTCTAAGTTCCCTTGTTTATTTGCACATGCTTTTTCTATGTCTTCAGACTCAATTTTATTTTAAATCTGTCACATTTTAATACTTTTCTTTTTAAGTCAAATAACAGGTCTTATATTATTATATAAAATTTATTTTTATATCTATATAATATATAATATTATTTATTATTATATAAAATTTAGACTTAGAACGGACCATTCCACCCCTCTTGCATTCATGAGCACAACACACACAGGCACACATGTACAGAAAAGCAGTGACTGATCAACTTCATCAGCCTGCCCAGAGCCACAAGGTCTCTCACCCTTCATGGCATCAGCAAATCTTAATGTGAGAGTAAGTCAGGGCATTTGCAAAAGTCTTTTGGTGGGAGCATAATAAAACCAGTTTCTGTAGGACTATTGTTAAGAAGTGTATTAAGAGTGTTCTGAGAAATTCCATCATGTATCAGAAATATGTTGGATGTTGAATAATTTCACAGAAATGGTATGTAGCTGTAGATATTTGAGGATACAGACAAGAGAGTGTCAAAATGTCACTGATATATAAGTTTTTTTTTACTGGTGTTCAGGCCATCAGAATTACTGGAAAATATGGCATATGTGTTGGACTTGAACAATCATTCTTGGTGAATAACACATATGTTTTACAACCTGACAAATTGTCTGGACTCAAAAGAA
Organism: Atrichornis clamosus; assembly: GCA_013400975.1. Lineage (NCBI taxonomy): Eukaryota > Metazoa > Chordata > Aves > Passeriformes > Menuridae > Atrichornis > Atrichornis clamosus. The sequence goes on from WBMZ01002790.1 coordinate 206,646, forward strand.
TCTAAATGTCAGAGCTGCCATTAAGCCACCACCACTGACATATTCATTTGTAACTCTTGTAAAATCCATTATGTGAATATGGACTCCGCATTTATAATGTACAGGACACAAAACTTGATATTTAGGAACAGCCTGCTTGAATGGGTATATTGGTTATTTTAGTTGATATCCAGACTTCCAGTCCTTGTGTGTTGTGTCTTTGAAGTTTCTGGATTAGAGTCAAAAATAATCTGGGCATTTTGAGGGGTATGTCACATTTTCATTTTGATAATGGGAATTGCTTGTGTAACTTCTTGACTTTGATGATTGCCACGTCAGAGTTCTATTGAAGATCACAGTAACACAGAAAACCATTGTTTTATTTCCCTTTTGTTGGAGCTTTAAAAGTGACCCACATGTAATTAGTGATAGTGAATGCCTGCAGTACAAGTCACATCCCTGTATCACTAACAGAAGCTGCCCGAGGAGCCCAGGAGCTTCCACAGTTCTTCTCCAGGGGACTTTCCTGGCCAGTTCTCCAACTGCACTTCAGTTTGTAATCCTTTTTCCATTAGTGGTTTGTGTCCATCCGAGAAGAGGCTCCATTCAAACTGTAAAACCCTGTCTGTACAGTTGGCAGTCTCCTCTAAAATGGATTTTTAAGAACTTTGCTTGGACAAGGACTGTCAGGAGTTTGGCTGCTTCTTTCAGGCTGCAAAGATCATCTTCATTTATTTTTAGAATGTATGTACAATTTATCTTCTCATATCAGGACTATTTTTTCATGGGCAATCTCTCAGTATTTTTTGCTCTCTTAGTAGTTTAATTTGCTTTTGCTTGGAATATGTCAGAGTAACATGTAGTAGCAATATTTGGGGAAATCACTCAGGAGTTTGAATTTCTAGCCAACAGTTGCATCTGAATTACTGCCTCTGAGTAGAGAATTCTGAGCCCTTCAAAGCTGCCAGAGCATTCATTTTGGTCCCCTCCACCCCTGCTTCTTTTCCTTCTATTTTTGATCGACCTAAAATAAATGCTGCTGAGGTATCCAAGAAACTGGGGGGGTTGGAGTGGGGAGCAGTTTCTCTGAGTGTATCTCCTTACATGGCACTTATCACAATAGTGCTTGTGCTAAACATTCCTCTTCTCTGAGGCAGCGTCATGATATTTAGTTGCTTTTTATTTCTCAGAAACAATTTTTGCAACACTTTGAAATTGCTCAAACTCTCCATTTTTCTGTGGCAGCAAGTTTAGAGGGGAAGGGATTCCAGCAATGAATAGCTTCTAGAAACTATGCTGGCATACAAAGTATCTTATATAAGAAGTCACATCTTGGTTTAGGGGTTTTTTTTTCTTCCTCCCTTTTCTGCCCAGCCCCTTTTCTGTGTTAGTGAAGGCCTTTGTTATAGTAATAGCCCAGCTGGATGCTACTTCCTCTGCTTAAGTGAAGTTCAAGAAACCAGCTGCTGCTTAAAAGAAAACTGCTTATTGTTAAGTTCCCCTTCTTCCCCCTGCCAAGGTTAAACATGTCCCTTCTCCGTCAGCACCTCCAGTGTAATGTGTCCCCAGATATTGGTGGGCACGCCTTCAAGGATATAAACCTAGTCTTTACCATGCTACCTGCTGACGAGGCAAAATGATAGTCAACAGCTTCTAAAGTTGGCTTAATGTTAGCCAGCCACACCAAGATTGGTTTCCCTTCCTTTAGAGGTTTTTTCCTATCCCCAGAGTAGAGCAAGGTGAAATTCAGGCACTGTGGAAGTCACTGAGGACTTTTAGAAAGATACTAATTTTAGTTTTCTCACTCTTGCCTGATTCTCTTCATCACTATTGCAACAAGTAATATTTTTCCTTCCTCCATGTAAACCTCTGAAGATTCTGTATAAAATATTGTACTTTAAAAGTTTTAATACAAGAATCTTCATGATAGCTCCCCAAAAGTTTTTAGTCCTGTGATTCACCCACACTTAGATCCAGTAGGAAATGATTGGCAAAGAATAAATTAATATCCTCCTACTCTTTTCAAGCAGCTACTTTTAAAGAAACTGATCACTAAAGCCTTTAAATGTTTAGCTTAAATACATGAACTCTATAACCTGACTTCAAAAGTGTGTTATGCAACACTGAGATAAAGTCATACAGCCAAACACAAGTTTAGGAAAATTCACCACTGTACTGAGCTTTCCTCTGAAATTCAGCTTTCTGAGTATTCAGTATGGTGGAGTCTCTAATTCCAAAATTGTGTGCATTTTTATCCCAGACCACTGCTGTAGTAAAAGAAGAAGTATCTTCTTCTGTGCCTGTGATAATCAGTGCAATGCCTTGCTTAGGGTCCTTTCTCTAAAAATCAGTAATTTACATTGTTTCTTTAGGTTTTCCTGTATTAATAAACTGGGGTTTCAGAAGAGAATGTAGTCATCATATAAGTAAACACTATCAAGCTGCAGTCTAAAGAAGCAGATGGGGAATAGATCAGGGTATACAAACATTCTTAATTCTGGAATTTCTTGGGGTTTGAATCTTTGACTGCTTCTGTAATGCTCTTTTTCCTATTCTTGTATGGGTTTTTTACATTTACTTACAAGAGGTATATGACCTTTTGTATGCTTATGTATATTGACAGTGATGGGAAATCAAGCTTAGTTCTTTAGCCCTGAATTCAGCCTTTACTGTTACATGCAATTTTAGTTACTTCAGGGATGTACATAATTTGGCCCTGGTTTTAGCTGCTTCTTGTCTTTAAGTAGTTTCATATATGTACTGTTTGTTTTCTCCAGGGAGAGCTGTTCTTTGGCTTACCTTGACTGCCTTTACTGAATCTGTTTTAATTCTCCAGTAAAGTGAAGTCTACAGCAATATCTGAAGCCTACCATAAATTTCTTTATAAGAGAGATCTCAATAACATATGTATTCTTATGTGATTAATGGCCCATGATTTGATGACAGAAGAGTTTCAGTGTTATTGTCACATCCTAGTTTATACATCCTCATATCTATTCAGACACAAGGGAACTGGAAGGTAAAATTAGAGTTTTTTCCCAGATCTTTCAACAGGTTGTTTCCTATGTAGAAATGAATACATATATTGTATATAATATTGATGTGGTGTTTTATTATGCCCATCATTCCAGCATGCATAACTAATAACATGTAACCTGGGAAGCCTGTGTGGAGCAGGGCTTGCTGTAAATCTGTAGCACATGTCCTTCAGGGTATTATTTCAGTCCTGACATCTATCTTGGCTTTGTATCTTCTCCTGAGGACACTGTTTCTAAATTCACATCTCTCCTAGAGAATCACAACAAGACCTCCTTTGTGCCTCCCCTGGAATCCTGAGAATGCTGTCTAAAGTGTTAGTTTAAGTTTATCTGTAGCAAACAAAAGAAAACAAAAAACTTGCTAACTTCTTCTGAATTTCTGTCTGGTCTACCCACCTGGCCAGTGGGAGATAGCATGCTGAGCTACCACTTAATGTGCATCTGTGTTGCACTTCCATTGAAGTGAGAGGGGATTGGAGCTATGCTTATTAAGTCTTTGTGATAGTCCTCAAGGGCTAAGAAAACAAGCCCTGTCCAACAGTAAGTTAATTTTGAAAGCACTGCATTTAAATGTAGCTGATCTGTTTTTCTTAAAGCATTTCTGGAGCTGGATATGAGCTGTAGTTGAAGATTGTTGAAACTTGGTTTGCTGAAGTCAAGTTCCTAAAGATAGCTAAGCAAATGGGCAAGTTGTTGAAAAGTTGTGAAAATTCCAGTGTTTGAATCCAGCATGACAGAAATTTAAGTATTATTTAAAAATTAACTAATAATTATTTTCTACAGAATCTTGCCTTATAAAATTATTTGAAGTCAGTTTTCCAAACATAGCAATTCTAGGTGCAAATCTACCAGTACCTACCACCTTGATGCTGTGCTCAGTGATAAAATATATGGGTGGTAAAAGTGTTTATGTTATTTTTTTTAACCATTCTCTGGACTATTTCATGAAAAGGAGTAAATCTATGAAGACAAGTACTGTGAAACTCAGTAAGAAAGAAATAGTTAACAAAAAAATTTTGCTGTGATGAAGTATCTCAGAGATAAATAGTTCTCAAAATGTATCTACTAAACTCTCCGGAAGACAGCCAGCACAGCAAGTGACTGTGTCATGAACACCTTCCAGGAATAAAAGGGGATGACTTTAGAAGCAAAATTTAAAGAAAAACAAATTTCCATTTTCTATTTAAACCTAAAATCACACTTGAAATACAGTCAGCTCAGTTAAGTGATGGACACCTATTCATAAATAGAAGTTACCAAGTTAATGGTTTCCAATTGCCAGACTGCTGTACATACCATGAGCCAGAAATACTGAAATATAGTTCAAATGTTTCTTATTAATGTGCTGACTGCAGGAGAATTAAGCCCAGGAAATCAAATAGTGAGCTCCTCTGTCTCTCACCTGTGAGATAGTCTGTGGCTAGGAATGAATGACATCATTTGTTAAGAAAAATATTTGTGTGATTTTCCATATGGAAGAAATGTTGATCCACCTTGTTCAGTAAGTTTATTCCTCAGCAGCTTTTCTCCTTCACTCCCTCTCCCTCGTTCCAGGGCATACTAAGGGGTCTGCCTCAAAATGTAACTCTGCTTAGAGATTAAACTCTTTACTGCCTGCAACTCTCCCCAGATAAATAACATCACAAGGCTAGCGATGCTGTTATCATTCTTTCAACAACTGAACTCTACTTTTGTACCAGGAAAAAGAATTTCTAGTAAAAGAATCATCTAGTGTTCTAGCTGAGCAAATACTTACTAGGTATTACAAAAAAAAAGTCAACTACTTTATAATTGATCATATAAATCTCAAAGTGTCATAGAATTAGATTAAATTGAATGATGTGCTATGAGGGGAAAAAATGAAAACAACTGTTGTGTTGTCAGAATGCATAGTTAAAGGTTATTGTTTCTAATCCTTCTAGGTTTTACACCATTCATTTTTTTGGTAATTTTATGGTTTTTGAACAAAGGTTTTCTTTCTCTTTTGGATTCAATGAGAATGAAGGGCATTTAGAGCTTTGTAAAGTTTTAAACAGGTTGCAAACAAGAAGTGATTTATTTAGTATAGAACAGAAGTGGTCTTATTCTCCATCCCAAGTACAAAGCATGTCAGAGTATTTTCTCTGTCTAGTTAGAGTAGAAAAAAATTATTCATTATCTTGTGTAAGAGCTTTGCTGCCAGTCCTCATCAGACTAATAAAATTGCAACCAGTAATGAAAACAGAAAAAATAATTTTCTTAGCCTTCAAAGGGAGTTTCAATTTATGTATTGTATAAAGGCTTGAGTCAGTATTTTGTCCTATTCAGCTTAATGTTTGCACATAGACAATAGCATCAAGTAGCAGTACTATAGCAGTTTACTTGGTCAGTGTCCAGTACTGTTAAACACAATATATCAGCTTCATGGCAGGTCCATGTAATCACAGGTCCATTGATTCCAGAGAGTTTTGACTTGCTCATAACAGTGAATAGGTTATTTTTTTATATGAGATCATATTACTAAAAACTTGCCAAGAACTTAATACCATGTTGGGGTTAGATTTGTAGAAGCTTAGTACATCTTGTGACCTCAATTTACTTAAACTTGCATGTTTTCTACTCGGGTAAGACATAAATAAACCAGCACTGGAACACTACGCAAGCTGCAGAGAGCACAGTGCAACTGGGGACACTTCCATGGCCACCCCTTTCAGAAGGTTAAGCGCCTTGTCCCTCCATAAGCCAAGATCCCTGGCAAAAGTCCAGCAACTCGTTGTGTTGTGATGGAAAGAAACACTTGGAAGCAACCAATTCACTGTCCAGGATGTTAGATATTTTTTCAATAGAACAAGACCATGTTTAAGGTGAAAGGGCTAACTTTTAAGCCTCAGCAGGGAAAAAGTGGTAAGGCTTGCTGTGCTGGCTGACACAGAATTTAGGAAAAATGGAGGGAGGATTACTTAAACCAGGTCCAACCTGTCTCACTCTATTTAACCATCATATCATATAATTAAAATTAAGTGGCGCTTTTTTTTCATCATTTGGTAACAGTAAGCCTGAATAGCATCTTCCTGCGTTTGTTTTTATTTCCATGGTATAGCAGAGTCTCCTGTAACAGACCTAAGGAAGTCTGAGATCCCTGTTTTGGTCGCTGTGAAGGGGCTGCTTTGAGGCCTTAGAAGGAGTAGGATGAAGAATAACACACTCCTGCAATCACCAGGTGGTGAATGGACCCTTAGTGATTTTTGCCAGACTGCCTTTAGGGCTCTTCGGGAAACCTTTGATATTACACTTAGACTCTTTTTCTGGGAGGTTGGATTTAACTAAACTTTGGTGGCTGGAAGAGAAGGGCATCTGCTTTCAGTCAGCTGTGGTGCGTTATATTGTTGACATTGGGTCAAAATTAACTACTTTGCAGTTTTTATGGTTTATTGATGTGGAGCTTGTGGAATTTAAAATTTAAAATGTTTAGTAAAAGTAATAGTTTTGTCACTATTGGCTTGGAAAGAGTAAGACTGCTGTCTCACAAATAAGGATAATATGAGAAGTGCAAAAGAAGCTGCTGATTATGTTGGCTGTGATTCCTTGGTAACTTACACTAAGGTGGAAATTCAGCCCAATGCTGCACTGATTTCAAAACCAAAAAGGATTTAGAAAATGAAAAGTCCGAAAAGGTTCTACAGTAGTAGCAAGTAGCTTGTGGTGTTAAACTTTTAGCTAGACAGGACATAAAAATGGTGCTTTAAGTGATACTCAAGTAAAGGAATTATTTCCTGCTTTGGGTGCAGTGACCATCTCATTCTGATGGCAGCTTTGCTGCAAAGGGTGTCTTTACGATTGATTTGCCAGATGCAAGACCTTCCTTGCTGCTGTGCTTTTGAAGTATTTTAAAAATCTCTTTATATTCTGTAGCATTTCAACACTAATGCAACATACCCTGGGAAAATGCACATCCCTGAGTGCAGTCTGTGCGCCTGCTCACAGATTTACTTCACACTCACAACAACATGATCAGAATGATGTGAAAAAAAGAAAGCACTTTGAAGCTAGCAAAGCAATATCATCCTACAAAAAAACTTTTAAAATACGAATGATGGTCTCTTTCTAGCTAAGTAATTCATTTAGCAGCAAAGTAATAAATGTAGAGACAAAAAAAAAGAGATGGAAAGCTAGATTTCTTTCTTACTCTGGCATTGTGTTTTTGTTTTACTTCCTGAACTCCAGCAGCTGAAATAATTGTATTGTTTTATTCCTATTCACTGTAGACATAGAAAGATGTTTTGTTTGGCTTTAAAGTTAAAATGAAAAAAAAAAAAAAGCCCACCTGATGTGGGAATGGAAACCTTTTTTGTCTAAAAGGCATTTGAGGTTCTGTGAATCAGTGTCAACTTTATTTTTTTGTTTTCAATTAACAATAAGAAACTAAAGGTGGTCCCGTGTCACAAAAGCAAAATGCATGTATTTTGAAAAATACTTCAGAAACAAAGATGGTTATGCATTTTTATTTAAATTGCTTTAGAATATTCCTGTCCTTTTCAGTTTCAAGTGTTCTCTTAGGAGGATCATTTTGTACAACCATAATGTGTCAATACATCATATGAATCTGTGTAAAACTCCAGTTGACATAAATACCTGTACTTTGAAAGACTAAGTGGTTTTGTTTGGGATTTTTTTGTGTAGTGTCTTTTTAGTTGAAGTTGTTTTGTTGGTTTTTTGGTTTTGGTTTGGTCCCATTTTTGGGAGATTTTTTTTTTGTTAGTTTCAACTTGCAGAATGAAATCAATCTATTTACGTGGGTGCACTTCCCTGGCTTTGTTCCTAGTATTCCAGTGTGATCAGAAAATATGTACAGGGAAAAGAGTAGCAAAAATTAGATCCCATTCTGCAGTCAAATCTATTCAGATTGTCATTTCAATCAGTGCAGAGTCTATAAAAGCATCTGACTGGAGCTTGGAATGATAATTAGTTTTATTAACAAAATGATATTTTAAAGGAGATTATTTTTTTTATTATCCTTCTACATTCTTGAAAGCACAGGCTTTTAATGAAAGCTTTTGGTTGAATTTGATCTGAATTGTTGCACATTAGTAGATGTCACAGTTCATTGATAGATGGAGAGGAAAAGCCTTTGAAATTCTTTTACAGAGAAGACTTGAAGACTTTTGAAGACTTGATATACAAAACTCCTGTTCACTCTTTTCTTTTTAATATTTTCATACACTGATATTAGTTCATGACTCCTAAATGAAAAATTTTCAGTCTGACAGCCTAAAACGAGGTATCTTCAGTCTTTTTTCCAAAATATAGTGAGAATAAACATGACCCTTATGTTTTAGGCTGTCATTCTTCTTTCAAGCTAATGTGATCATTATTTGAATCCTTCTTCTGATTCTATTAAAATAATTATTGTGATAATACAGTTATTCTTCAGGTAGATTGCCACCTTTGCTGGGATAAAAACCTTTTTAAAAAATCCATTTTCTGAATGTTTATATGTATATAAATCATGTAATTTTTTTGTAACATGTGAGAATAAAAACTGCCTTGCCAAGTAAGATCAGTGGTCTGTCTAATCCATTTTGTTGCTACTGACATGATGCAGTAAAAGAGGCTCTTTAGAGGGGGCATGTAGGTGCCACTCTCTACAGTCTATTGCCCACATGCGCCACCAGCGTCCAGAATTGTAGAAGGATGCTAAAAGTGACTTTTCTGCTTTATCCCTTTTAGTGTCTGCTTATGTATCTATTTTCCATAAATGTTTCTAATTCGTATTTGAAGTAGCTGGTACAGTCTGCCTTCACAGCTCCAGCAGCAAGCTTCCATGAAAAAAACACCTTTTAACCCCTTTTACTGCTTAATAATGTCACAATTCTAATACTGTACATTCATCTTATTCTATGTGATTATTTTAATCTCACTTGTGTTGTTACACTCCTCTCTATAGTGGACTTTCTACTCTAGGAGTCCTGCACACATTTCTGCAACTTCGCGTTGGTGTGAACTTGAGTTTACATTGCATGAGTTTACATTTCATTTCTTTGAGCTGAATAAAGAAAAAGTAATTTTGAGGGGATTTTAATTCTGTTATTTACTGAATTCGTTGAGCAAGGTAAGTTTGTAAACTTCATGAACCATGGACAGATCTTTGCTTCTGAGGTTAATTTGTTCCACTGTTTGGTAGCGCTCTCCGCTTGTAATGGCACCACATGGCTGAAAATTTTGCGATTGTAGCAATACCAAGAGTCTAGTGTAAATTGAATGTTTCCACCTTGTAATTTCTCCCTTGTTGTTTGAAGCATGTTACGCCTTCTATTTAACCTGAAATGAAACTTCTGACCTGGATCCATTCTGTCATCTCTTTAAGTATTTTTGCGGAAACATCACTCCTTCTAGATTTACAAAAGAAGTGGTACCACTTAAGCTATTTCAGTAAATGTCAAAATAGGAACTTTACTGTATTCATGCACATACACATTCCTTTTTCAGTTTATCTTATAGTGCAACACATTCTGCAAATTCCTAATGCACACATCTTTCTTTTTTATGGGCATTCTGCAGAGAAGTGAACTGCCTGGCCATTCTGTAATCATCTTTGATGTTGCAATAAATGCTGTGTTCTTTAAATCTTTTTAACCTTTAACCAGCTAAAGAACAAATCAAAGAAGCAGTTTTCTAGATAATTTAAAAAGACTATAGACACAGTAGATAAGTTGAAGTCTGTGTTTGCAGTGTATCAAAAGACTTTTCCTCCAAGGGAATATAGAAATTCATTGAGCAGTTAGCAAACTTAACTCAGTTTGGAGACCTCATTATTAAAATAAATGTATATTCAAAAGGTGCAGTCATTTCCCCATACAAGCATGTATCTGCAGGACTGAAGTATTCAATTAACCATGCTTCAGCATGCACAGAAGTTGCCCAGTGAATATATGCAACCCAAAGCCTCCATATTAACACTGCTCCAAGCAGCAGGTGCAAATCTGATCTCACAAAAGCTTTGCCCAAGTCAGAGGTCAGTGACTGTTGGTAATGTTCTCATGGCATCCCTTGATGGACAGCCCCCAGCAGGGTGAGGGGAAGAAACAGGGCCAGGGTTCACTTGAGAGCCAGGGCCATAGGTGCACACCCCCAGCCCTGGGCTGGTCCAAAATGCAGCTCCCATGGGCAGTGTTGAGGGGTTGTCCCTCCCCAGGGGACACTGGGCAGGGACACTGAGGCCTGGAAGTGCCCTCAGGGCCCTGAACTCTATCAGTAGCAATTTTGTAAGTGCAAAGAGGATTTAATTGCTGCATTCAAGGCTACAGAAGATGACAGTGCTCAGCTCAGCAGAGGATGCTGTATTGAAATAGTCTTGTCGTGGTCATCATCTTCCTCTGTCAATTCATGTGGTAGCACTGTATATTTTGATCTCTTAACATTTGAGGAATGAATAGGAGAATCTGTGCATATGTTAGTTATTTTGAAGTAGACATATATTTGAATTTGTATTAATCATGTTTAATGTTAACTTTTTTAGTCTTTATTCATTGTCGTAATTTCATTCTCCCTTTTAATTGTGTGGTTTTCTCCTGCATGAGAGCAGATCAGAGCATGAAACACTGAGTCTCTGGGTGTAATAGTGGTGCGTACAAGAGACATAGGAGAGAGCATATGAAAGTGAAGTTTCCCTCCCTGGCAGCTGCTCTCTAGCAGAGCAGGTTATCTGGTTTCTGCTTAGCAACAGAGGCTGCAACAGGGATTTGCTCAGAACATTAACCCGAGGTAGAAGCTCTGTCCATGAGCTGCTCTTCATACTGACTTCCATCTCGCCATGACAAGAGAATTTTGATGTCTTGTTTCCACAGCAAGGTTTCGGGAAGAGCACTGAAAATCTTGAGGAACGATGATACATTATCACTATTTAATGAAACTTATGGTAACAGTTACCTAAGATAGCTTAGGAGTAAGAAGGGTAATGTACCAGGAGATAAAGAGAGGATACAGTTTGTGTTTGGCCTTGCACCTGCCATGAAGTTAGGAACTTTTAGTTTCTCTCTTCCCAATTAGCCTGATTCAGGGATAATTTTGTGTTATCCTGTCTCAAGGAAGGATATGCTTCCCAAAGTGTAGATGAGCATCTCTTCTTTTGTTGCTGCAGTCATTGTGCTGAATCTTGCTCAATGGGAAATGGGCTGGGCACCTGTAAAAAGTGAGGTATAAGGCACAATCCCTGGAGTTTAGTAAAGGGAGGTGCTTTCTGAGTTTTCTTCAGTGCATTCAACAAAGGCTGCAACTCAGATTAGGCAGCAGATGCTCTGCAAACACTTTTTCTAATGTTTTTTTAACTATTTGTCTTGCTATTTCTCCCTGTGCATCCTAATTCTATCCCTTCTTGTCATATACCAAGTACCTGTGCAGAGAAGCTTTCAGTCTGTATTACTAAGTGCAGTATCAGTGGAAGGCTGGTCTTTCACTGGGTCTTGTTATGGTATTTTATTACAATTAATAATAGTATGTATTTGAGATCAGCTTTTTTTTTTAATATGTCCAGTCTGAAGAACTGTGCTTGAGTTTGAGGAAATAAGCATCAACCTGTTAATGTGCCTGTCAGAGTACTATGAATTAATACCTGTAAGGAAAAAGGGGTCCTGAACAAAAATCCGGAATTAGACATTTCTGAATGGAAACATTTCTTAACTTACTTTAGAGAAGCAACATCTCTGTTTTTGCTGTCGTAATTGTTTTGGCTTAGCCAAGTTCTCAAAAAGAAAGTCTCATTGGTAAAGACAGCAAAACATACTCTGCTGGGTTTCTTTCATGTGAGCAGAAACACAGTTACCCAATGCTAATGTCTCATTTTAAGGAACTTGAAATCCTCCGCGAGGTTTTGTTAGTACAAATGTAACTATTTTTTCTATTCAGAACATCATGTTCAAGTAAACTCTAGACTTTTAGTTATTTCTGGTATCCAGGGCATAGTTTGTGAACTGATATGACAGTATCTCATATAAATTTTCCATCTGGATGATCACAGTGCAGTAGAAGTTTCTTGCTGTGTTGTCCAGCTAGAACCAACTGTTGTCACTGGCTGACCTTTGTTTTTAAGTACGTGGGAACATTACTGAAACACTTCACATAATAGAGAAGAGCCGTTTCTCTGCTGGTGAGTATCTTTGTGTTGCCAAAGTCTTCATTCATCTCCTTCCTTTGAAAGGAGCACAGGATTCCCTGTCCACTGCAAACTTTCTAAAGGTATAATTAAGTCACTTCCTTAACACTTAATCTCACAGAAGGCCCTATAGGAGTCGATGGCCTGGTCTAATGCAGGAAAGTTAGAAAATCAAGTCCTCAGACAAGGTCAGAGAATGTTTTATTGTACTCTGACTTGTGTAAAATTGCTGAATACAAAATACTGTGTGCTTCTAGGTACATCAGTGAATAATCGTTATGGTTTTTTCCTTAGTGCAAAATGATTGAGTTGGTTATAAGAGTAAGGAGGAGTGAGGACCATGCAAAGGAGCACTCTGATGGAAATATTAGTTATAATGACTTGGACAGACTGTGAAATTATAAGAATAAGAAGCTTGTACTGTGAAATTGGTGAAAGCCCTCACTTTAAAACTCATACTTTGTTTTCTGCCTTTAATTTGGTGACTCTTCTTCGGGAAAAAAATTAAAATATCTATGAAGGAAGTACTAGTCTTTTCAGGAAAAACAAAATTACCTATGAAGGAAGTACCGGTCTTTTCACCATCTCTTTTTTTGCTTAGGCAAAAATAACAATTTAGAAACAGTAAAGAATATCTGCTAGCAAATGTCTCTGTAATACGTAGAACATCATAAATGGACTATCTAGGCAGTATGTGAAGAAGCTGGCCCTGCTGCAGCCCAGTTTTCCAACACTCATTCTGATGTTAGAGGAAAAGAAGTTTGAAAGCTTTTGGAGAATTCTGTTTTACTCCTTTCTTAATAAATGCACTAGTGTTCATATCAAGCTCCTATTAGGCAAGTTAATGTACACGACAACATACCGAGTGTTTGAATAACTTCTTGGACCTGTCTGCATTGCCTTCTTTCCTTCTACAGTGTCTATACTCTGTTCATGGGCAAGTAGAATTTTGAGCTGGAAAAAGGGGCAGATTTTCCCAGTGCTAAATTCTGTAATGCAAGAAAACTTATCTCACAGGCTGGTGCAATGGCAAGAATTTGTTCTTTCATGGGGAGAGAGGAAATAACTATACATTTTTGTTTTCTTTCAAATCCCGAAAATGTAAACAGCGAAACTTAAATATAAAACACACCCATGTATTTTTGCTGTTTCCCTATGCCTGTTCCTGATATATGAGACTAGAAGTCGTTTCTCAACACACGACTTTTGATAGCTTTTGTCCAAGTAATGCATTGGTAAAGACACTGTAGTTTCCTCCTGGATCACAACAGCAGTTGCACAAATCTGAGAAGACAACTTCTGCCTTTCAGTCAGCTGATTGCATTCCTAGAAACAAATAGCACTGTTGCCAGTATATCATGACTGTGATATAACAACTTGCCCACTCAGCTTACTTCTGGTTGGGTTTTTTTCGCAATACTGGATAATTGCAGAGAAACTGGTTGCCAGATGAGTATTTTGTCCTGTCGTTTTCATTATCTTCCTTAACTGGGTTCCTTTTCCTTCTGTTAGCACTGCTGCTGGACCAACTGGCCGCATTCCCCGGAGTGTTCCCTATTAGTTTTGTAGCATCTGATGTGTTTCCCTGTGTGCTCAAAGACATAAACTAGATGCCCAAACAGCATAAGAAAAAGGAATTACAAAGACAGGGAAGGTACCAGAGCCAGCCTAGGGGCTGAGCAGACACCTAGGTCATGTGCCACCTCTATCTAAGCTCCTTTGTAGGATATAAGCAGGTTAAAAGTTGTTCTTAGAAGTTCTGATGTGCCTTCAAAAACTTTGTAGTTAGTTCTGTTTGGAAGACAGTGTTTATGTTTTTCCTATAAGAATCAGAACAAAGGAATATTAATAGCTGCCTGCACATTGTAACATTTTCTGCATAATGACATTTTGCAGGCTTGATATAATTTTCTACCATGTGCATCAGGCCATTAAATGAGAGGTCTTTAAAATTATCTCACCAGAACAGTTCTTTTTTCCAAACAACACCAAAAGAAGATGAGATCAAAGAATTTCATAAAAGGCGCTTTTCACAGCTTATCTGTCATCAAATGATGGTATTAGGGAAATGGCCTGAGAAGCTTTTCCTACTTGATACCCCTTTTGAAGTGGCTAGAACTACAAAACACGCCATTTCTGCGGAGGATTCTGGTTGTGTTTCTCCCTTATATGAGAGGAAGGGTGCAAGGACTCTGTTACACCAGCTAGGCCACTTCTGGGGTCCCTGCTCGAGGAGCTTGCTTGGGCTTTTGTGGGAGCAGGCAGGGAGCAGGGTGGCTACCCAGGGGGCCACTGCTTCCCTGCGCTCACCGTGGAGCTCGTGGCTACAACGCTGCAGCTGGGGGCAGACTGAAAGGTTTGCGTCCGCTCCCAGAAGAATCCAGTGACAACAGAGCACATACCTCTCCTGGATAATTTGGGGTTGGAGGTTTTCCCACAGTTAGAAGTCTTTTTGTTTCAGCTCATTTCTAAGCTTAGAAGGTAGGAGATTGAGCTGATGAAATGCAAATGCACATAACTTGTTCAGCATTTTCATTGCATGCCCTTGGCTAATAAGTTCCACATATTACAGCATTAAAAGTTTAATCCTGATCTAAACCCTATTTGAACTAAAGGGAGTCTCACCATTACCCCAGTAGATACTGTGTCAGAAAATTAGATATTTTATTACCGGTGTCACAGAAAGCATTCACATAGGGAGGAGGTATAATATCCACTATTGACCAAGAAGAACAAAAACCAAAATCGTAATTCTTAATTCTTAGTTTAATTCTTAATTCTTAATTTAAAGTGGGAAGGAAATTAAAAAATGAATGTTTGCACTCGTATGATAATATTTTAGGGTCTTAATATGAAATTTTTGTCTATTCAAGAAACCCAGATAGAGTTAGGATTTTATGTCTTATTCTCAGTAGTAAAGTGATAACTCTATTGAGAGCAGGCTGACATCTCTCCACCTGTTGTTTCTGTGATACACTGAATTACTCTAAACTTCATCTTTTTTAAAAACCATGATTAATTAAATTTTGAATGACATTTTCTTTTTACTATACCTAGTATGAGCCTGATACATCAACTAATCCAATGCATAGTAAATTCGGTCCAGAATTCATTATATGAAAAAACTGTACAAAGACTGTATTCAAGATCAAGAGTTCATAAATTACACAGGAAAAAGCTCTGTGTAAGGGACATAATGTTCATCTGTTATTCTGATCTACATAGGGTTGTTAGTTGCAGAGTCTAGGGTGTAGAATTTATTCATAACCATGCTTTCTCATATTCCAACATTTATGTTACAGTTGAAGACCTGAACATTTTAAAAGTGATGTCTGTGTCTATGTCAGTGAGTTTTGCTTGCCACAGTAACATGGGATTAGGGTCTTTAAATAATTGAAACAATCAGCTAAACTTTTCTAGTAGGATTAGTGCTGAGGTGATAAACAAATGGCACATTTTTTCACTCTCAATGATTTTGAGACAGGTTGGATTCTCTTCATTTGGAGCAGTTTTAGAATATTGCAGGGTATGTTTTGGATTGTTTTGGAACAATCATTAAATAAAACTTTCTTCTTCAGTGCCAGTCCAGGTAAAATCTAATGATCCCTGGAACTTTTTATGAAGCATAGGTAATGTTCATGAGGTCCTGGATAACGTTTCCTACTTTGAGTCATTAACTCGTAATTTCCATCATTCTGTGAACTACTGCTGGCACATAGTGAGTTCCCCACCCGAGCCAGCAAATTTATCTCAAGGTACACAATAATAGCCATATTTTCCCTGTTGAATAGTACTATGGGATGTGTTATGGGCATGAAAAACATGTTAAGAACCACATTCTGTTCCAGTATCAATTGATATTTCACAGGGAGGCAACATAAATCTTCCATGACAAAAGTGACATACCAAGACTGTTATATGACATACAGAGACCTCAGAAAAACATGTTGCTTAAAAACCCCTTTCCAGCAACTCACATTATAGATGAGTTAATGCTGCAATGCAAGTCTTTACAGTAATACACTGTAAAGGTTTTGCGAATCTCCGTACAGATTCTAAAGGCACTGTTTGAAAACTAAGTGCATTTGATCTGTAGCTTTTTCTGGCTCTTCACATGGTGTGGTATGATGAGCTAGAGAGGGATTTTTGAGAATTAGTCCAGTGTCTCAAGAAAGGCCGGCTATTCTTGAAACCATTCTCAAGACCTTACAAGTGATTTTTATCCCACAGGCTCTCAACTAACATAATATCTGAGGTCTCTATAAAGATAATAGAAATAATCTGTACTTAATTTTGTAAAATCAAGAAAAACCAGTAACTGGTTCTTTTCATAAGAAACAAACGTGGAAAACACAGAAGTGTTTCTCTGAAGATATTATATACCTTCCAGCACTGCTAGGAATTGAATATTTGAGTAAGGTTAGAAGAAGAAGTAATGCAAATGACTTGCAGCAGTGAAAAAGTTCCCAGTATCTTCTGTAAGTACTGCAACAGACTGCCAGAGGAGGTCAAGGAATGCTTATCAGTGGTGACTTTTAAGAGATGATCAGTTTAATTTCAGCAACTGATGCAGTTTTCTGACCTGCGAAGCAGAATACGTTCAAGGAATACTATTCACTACTGCCTTTGCTGCTGACAAGGGGACTGAGAAGGGAGCAGAGCATTTCTGGTAGAAATGAGACTCCACTGCAGTAGAGTGCAGACAAACCCACTTGCCCTCCGGCAGACCAGACCAGCAGAGGCTCTTACTTCCAGGTCTTTGTGGGCCAGATTGGGTCCTCTCAGCAGGGCTGTTCAGCTTCACAGTTTTAGATCTCTGGCTTACAGTGTCCAGAGACTGCCTTGCAGCATTGAAAAGGTTAGTTCCCCTTGGGTAGGTACAGCTGATCCTGCCTGTCAGCTGTGGGATAAGCCAGATGACCTTGCAAGATTTTTTTTATCCAGTTTTGTGTGGTTGTCTGGTCTACGTTTTAACTTTGAGGCAATACTTTCAAGGGAAAAAAAATGGATTTGAAATTAAATACTGGGCAGAGCTGAGTAAAACAGCAATAAGCCCTAACTATAATAGTAGCTTGAGAGAAATTTGAAGTGTCCAGTTGACAAAAAAACCCTCTAATACAAAATCTGAATGTGTGCATTTTGTTAAGTGGAAGATGCAGATATCCCATGTGAAATTTAAGATAGTGGTTTCTATGTACAGGTCACTTATTCCAAGAAATATGGGATTCGTAGAACTTGTTCCCTTCTTATTTGGAACTCCTTGAAAGCCCTGATACAAAACAGGAAAAACAACACAATTAGCCCCGAGTATAAACACTGAAATCAGAGACAGATAACATGTTGTAGTGTCCTGTTGGAGATTGTTACTGTGAACTTCAAAAAGGATTCACAAGAACAGGAGAGAGCTTCTTGTTGTTTTCTTTAGTGTTGAGCCTGGTTTTCCTCTTGGTTTTATATTTGTCCCTCCTAATGCTGAGATTGTGGAAGATGAATCTGCCATCCGGGTTAGTCCTCAGCTCAGGGTGGTGAAGGTTTGCACAAAGTTTTGTGTACAGTCTGCCTGTGCAATTTCCATCAGAAGCAGGAAATGTTTATTTAAGTTCTGAGGGGTGGGACAGTTGCTGTAGTTTTAGGTAATTTTAAACAAACTGTTTGAGCATCCTGTTTAAATAGAGTTAAGTAATCACAGTTTTGTATTAGCTGAAAAAGAATTCCATACATGCATGATATGAATAAAATATCATCTTACAGAGCATACCTAGGTGATATATTTACCTGACTTCTTGTGCAATAAAAGTTGTATCTTTGACTTTTGTTTTGCAACAAGTTTAGTGGCTAAACATATTCCATTATGTACCAATACTCCACTAGAATGTGCACTATTTTACATTTGCATTTACCTGTCTTTCCTGCACATATTTAGTTTCCTTGATACTTTCAGGAGCCTCTGGAGAAATCTAATTCAAATGCAACTTTCTGAAATTGGGAGGAAAAAACTGTAGTCATACAAAGAACTTAGTTTAGGGAACTAGTGAGAATCAGGAAGAATTTATTCACAGCCAAGTGTATGAAAACATAAATGAAGGAAAAATTGGTTGTTAGAGTAGGCTGCTAAGATTTGTCAACTGTGAATTTCACGTGAGTCCATGTTCACTGCCTTTCCTGGATGATTTTAAGTATTGTAAGAATTGAACTGGAAGACAAAGACAGTAGTGAAATGATTTGTTCTCAGACTTGTGCCATGGATGCATATCATCAGTTTTGAAACTGGGAGACAGATTGCATGATTTATTTTTGTTTTGTAATGTTTCAGTAATGAGGCTATGTTGAACTGTTTGTCCCCCAGATGTTAGGACTCATTTGAAAGGAAAAAAAGTTTGTATTCTTCAGATTGAAGTGACAATTATACATGGTCTTGTGTCTATCAGTGGATTGTCTTTAGGCTGCAATTTAATGTTAATGAGATTTTAATTGGAAAACAAACGAAGGACAGACGGGTTAATGACTGATAACAATTTTTTTATAAGTCTTTTAAGATCTACACAATAAATAATGTAAACAATACATCAAAGTCTTTCCATGTCTAACCTCTCATACAGGGTTTACGTAGACGCTTGTTCCTTAACAATGGTATTATTCCACGTCTAAACAACTAATAGACTGTATAGTGTCATCTGTTAAATCAGAACTGATTGGCAAGATTATCTGGTCTTGCTAGTAGGAAGGTCTTGGTCATTAATCACACCTTCACAAAGAGGAGCTGGATTAAATCTGTTATGTCCTTAGATTTTATTACTATTGATGTTTCTGGAAATCTCCCCTCCTTTTCCCATGTACATTATTACAAAAGAAACAAACTGTAGAACCTCTGTCCAGTGGCACTTGTAACATCTGAACCTAAGCAAAGATAAACTGGCAGGGAGTGCACATAATAGATAGATGTTAAGAAAATATATATAAAAATAAAAGTCGGAGAATTACTTTGAAGAGGGAAAGTTATGGCAATAATCAGAATAAAGTGTGAAGTACCGATAGAAGGATTTACTGTAGAGCAAAGGGTGGCTATTTTAAATGGCAAGAAGGATGAAAAATGAAATCGGGAGAAAGTTAAAGGAGTAGAATGAGAGATATGAAACAAGATTTCTGGTTTAAGTGATAAACATACTTCTCCATATAGTGATAGGGACAAAGACTAGAAAAAAGGTTGCTTTTGGTGTCCAGTTTTGATGATACAAAGCATGGAGGAGATTCTCAATTCAGAAAGTTGAGAGATGAGACTGGAATCACAGAGATACTAAGACAGGCATTAATGCTTTCCAGTATAGGAGTTACATTTAAGGTCAGAAAATACTACAGAAATACAGAGGGAAGTTGAACTTTTTTTGTTTTGACTTTTTGCCTGTTTATTTCATATCCAATTTTCTTTTAAAATCTCTTGCCCATGCCCTCTGCTCTCCTCTGCTTTTCTTTCCATTTGTTATTTTAAGCATTCTTGTTCAACCATATCTTTTAGAAATTCAAGGAAAAGAAGGTATGATTAAGGGCTAAAATAAACCCTGTAAAAGAGTCAAATTACTTCAGAAAACATATTAGCTTACTTTGCAGTACTTTTTTTGCTTTATGGGTGCCAAGAGAGGATTAATCTCTAATGTCTTTGTTTGTGATTTTGCCTTTTATTTCAGTTTATATAATTAAAGAGTTCCCAGGACTGCTTTACATTTATTTAGTTCATCAAAACATACTTCTCAAATGTTATGAAAATGAAGTCCAAAAATAATGCAGTCCAAACCAAACCCATTCAATTTTCTCTTGAACACAATTGATAATAAAGTCATACCTTGGATCTCATTTTTAACACTGAGTTGTCCCTTAATGTATAATTATGAAGGATACTCACTTTGTATTCTCCTACTTCAATATTTGAATAAATCCTGGTGGTACATGTAGCAAGATATGTATTATATGTATATAATCAGGAATAATATGGTTTTTTCAGTGCTACTGGGAGGATTTCATCCTCTGTACATTGAACTTACAGAGGTCTCATTACGTCACTCTGTATGTGTGCTTACCTTATGACAGAAAGTATTCAGAGGGCTAGAAACCTATATTTTGATCATTAACCTTTGATGAAAGATATGGAAGAAAGCTTAAGTAGCAAAAATCAAAATAGTGTGTCTGTTGTTGAGGTGGTAGAAATAAAAAAAATTGACTTGCGAGTCTTTCTTCTCTTGCATCTTCTATTCATGTAAATTTGAGTCACAGCCGATCACATCTTTATCATGACCAAAAAAAAACCCAAAAACCAGACAGTGCTCTTAAGAAAGTAGTTTTTATAGGGACTGAATATATTTCATCCAAAAAAGAGTATACCTTCTAATGTTGCAATTCTAGCCTGGTGTGCTTGTGCATGTTCTACATCAAACAGTTTACTCCATGCAAGTGGGCTTTCCCAGATGCACTGTAAACAGAGAACAGAGCTTTCAAAGTTTTTTTTTTTTCTGTGAATTCTTGCTAGAAACCTGACATGTGTCCTGAGAAAACCTGGAAAATGACTTGAAATATTGGTATGTAGCAGAAAAATGCAATAGCAGAGCAAATTCAATAAGAGCTGTTAATTCTGTGTTAAGTAGGTATACTTTTGATGAGGTTGTCAAGTAAGCTGCAGAATCTGTCAGAAATACCCTTTCAAATTGAGATTGGGGTGTGCACATTAACAAAGATGTGAAAGAGAATAGATGGATAGAGGATGGGTAGATACCAATCCTGCTAAAGCTTTTGTTCAGACTGTCTGGTGGCAAGGTACTCTGCCAAAGGGTCCAGGTTAAATTCTCAGTTACCTAAACTGGAAGAGTCCTACAAAGGACTGGACTACGATAAAAAAACTCAAAGTTTTAACTAAACACAGTTTCTGATACTTATAATCAGCAATCAGGCATTTAGTGAATGTCACAAAAATCATTGTCTCTGTTTGGATCAAACATAGAGAATTTAATATGACAAAAAAACAGTGCATATCCTGACACGTTAGCAAATGTCTCTCATCTATGCAATCGTGTAAACCAGCCTTTTTCTGGGAAGCAGCAGCTCCCATCTCAATGACAAGTTGAGGTTCACCATTTGGGAGTCACAGCTGTAAGGCACAGCACCATCACTTTGCAACAGCTTTGTTTGTTTTCTACTTCTGACACGGGTGCAAAAAAATTATGGCAATGTTGGGAATGAGTATGGCTGCTCAAGAGAGTGGGAATTCCTTTTACTGGTTGTGCCTGCTTTAGAAAGGTATATAGCAATATAAGAAAGTTCAATTTCAATAAGTGTTAGGAGAAGTTACTTTAGCCAATGTTTGTCATGCTGTCCTCAACCTGCCATCCAAATGGGTTTTGTGCTTGAAACACTGGACTATATCCATGTGAGATAATCTGAGGCAATGGGCTGCAAGGGGACACTGGAAACGGCTCTTCAGAGATGCTCAGTCTGTGGTGCAGCAGTGAGAAGCCTAGTGAAGGACAATGCCTGCATCTTCTTCTTAGGGATGTCATATCCCCTTACGTTATATTCCAGTACCAATACAGCCATGCTTTTGGCTGCATTGGTGTTATCCTTAAGCTCTAGCTTCTGAAATCCTGAGACCATCTGAGAACTATCAGATTTTCTTTTGAAAGCAAGGCTGTAATTCTTACTGGTTTCAAGGAGAAATCTGATGGACAGCACAAGGACCCATATTTTTGCTTAAAGAAGCAAAGAGGGTGATACTTAAATCCTGCAGTAATGTCAGATCTTCACTGTGATTTTGTCCATTTCATATCAGCAGTACTGAACATTGCAAAAGAACAAAGGCATGTCTCTGAATCCATGATCTTTTGAGTGTGCTATACAGCCAGAAGCTTTGATGCTATTCATCAGTAGGTTTTCCTTCCTAGAGAATGATGAGAAAAATGTTGGAAAATGTACCAAAGCTATTAGCAATGTTTTACCAAGCATGCCAGTCCACCATGCCAGGCTTTCTGAATTTGATCCAGTCTAGCAATTTCTGTGTTCTCAAGATACAGGGGGAAGGGCACAAAGTTTTTTTCTGCATCCTCTTTCTGTAATCAGCAAAAAGTCAAACAAATATTTCTAGCCTCCTCCAGGAAACATCCCTGATAAGTATAGCATTTAGGCATTTAATGAGCAGGATTAATGCACATGCTTAAGTTTAAGGATATTTTTAAGTGCTGTGCTCTGAGTCTGAGAGCTGAGTCATGGAGTAGATTATTAAAGACAAATGACAAACATTTATGAATTTCTGGATTGATATATGTAAACTATGTAATCTACAGGCTTGGATTCACTTGTGGGAGGTTAATTAACTTCTATCTTCTGTTGGATTTCCTCGTTCTCCTTTTCTTCAACCCAACATACCAGACACTATGAACTAGAGCCAAACTGCAGTGCAACATCAGAGCTGCAGAGGGGTGAAGCCCCATGCTCACACACCTGTGAATTGTTTGACCAGAGAAAGAAATGTTTATGTCACATCACTTGAGAATTGCTTCCACCTCTAACTGAACTGCAAGGGTGAATGGGCAAAGAGTTGATGATTTTAGGCTGTTAGTACAGGTTAGGGAAAAGTAAGGATATTTATAAGAAACACTTAAAAAAGTAGGATCCAAATTTTATCAAGTGGATGTGTGTCATTTCTTTCCTTATGCCTTCACCTGCATTGCCAGTTTGGATAATAAATGGTTCAAGATGCCAAGCACACACTGAGTTTACTGGTATTGCGAGTTCTGACTGTTTCACCAAGCGCTTAACTTTTGGGTTAATGGTGTGGTTGCCTGAGAATCTCAGTTGCTATTCATTTCTAGTCCTCCATCATGGAAATTGATTTGAAAGCTTGAACTTGAAAGTGGCAAGCATTAGAAGAAAATAAAAAGAACCTGATAAGTATTTTAATAATGTAATTCTATTTCATTGTCTTACGAGAGTTTGAGGCAACTGAAAAACCATATGTAAGTGTTTGAGATTGGCAGCACTGGTTTCTATAGCTTAAAAATTCTAAATAATTTTTACATGATTTGCGAAAACTGTTTTGCAGACAAAGTAGCTGGTAAGAGAGCTGTGAAGAAATAACAAGACTGAAATTTGCCCAGCAGCCTATCAGTAGTTGACAAAATTGACTTCTATTTTCATGGTTATGGCTAAATCATAGAAGAAACATCATTTGTCTCTGTTATTATATGAACTTGATTATAATTCCATATGTATTTGTTGATGTGTGGAGGTTTGCGTGTGTGTTGCTTATTAAGGTATTTTAATTGCCTTTTTCTCACTTCTCACTTTGAGATTCACCTCATTTTCTTTGGGCTTGGGGGATTTTGGTTGTTAGCTTTTTCCTTTTTCAGAATTGTAGCATTTGTTTCTTTTATTTCTTAACATAAATGCTCCTGCTACCTAAAGTGTAGCTTTAAGCAGTCCTTTCTGTCACTAAAAGACTAAGACTAAATAGACTATTTAATTAATTTCAGGACCGCCTCTTTTTCGTCATGGAATATGTAAATGGAGGAGACCTAATGTTTCAAATCCAGCGCTCACGCAAATTTGACGAACCTCGATCTCGCTTTTATGCTGCAGAGGTCACATCAGCACTCATGTTTCTACACCAACATGGCGTCATCTACAGGTACTCTTTTTGATCAGAAATAAAGTATTCTTGAGGCTTCAGGCTGGTTTTGGCTGAAATCCTCTGTCTCCTAGCAACCAGATTTAGATTAGTTGTTTGTTCCAATTTGCTTACACAGAACTTTTTTTTGGCTGTTTATCATTGAGAATGTTAACATTTGAATAGCCTCTGCAGCAGTCGCCAGCTGTGTGTGCCAGTTTTGTATTCTAGTCCAAATAAAGTGGGTTTGAAAAACCTTGGCACAGTGCGACCCAGAAGTGACCTTTCTGAGGATCGGTGCAATCTCTTCACTTTCCTCTCTGTGCCATAGATTTCCTCTCGGTTTCTAACTCCCTGCCACTTCCTGAGTTTGTTTGTCTTAGTTGTCTCCACTGCGATACAATCGGGATGGTCGTTTGCAATGCTTTACTTATGCCCCTTCCTCTTGACTGTTTGGGTGAAGGCTTAGTCAGCAGCAGGAAGTGGCTCTTTGGAGACAAGTTTGATTTGCTTGCAAGTGTTCTGCATCTATTTGAACCTCCTCCACTGGCCTCGGTCTCTAATCTTCAACACTCATGCACATACAGACACAAAAAGTGCATATTGTTGTGCTGTGATGGTTTAGTGGTAGGCTTTATCATTAAAAGTAAGGATTCGCTTTGAAAAATTTCACCCTGATGTTAATGTGTTTATTAAATCCTTTATCTTGTCATTTCATGCTTCCTTTCTGTTTTTATTTGTTTTTAGCAGCCTGTTAGTGCTTGTAATAAATTTGGGCTTTCACAAAGCAGCATGCTTAACAGTTTTTGCAATATAAATCTGACCTGTCTAGTAAAAACTCTGAGTTCTTCAGGTATTCTCTTGATGTTTTCACAATCTTTCAGGTTATCAGTTTTGATTTGAGGTAGTCCTCTCAGGGACAGGCAGTATCAGATTTCTTGAGCAGAAACATCAAGATGAGGATTTGGAATTTGCCACATCCCTGGATTCATATTAAGGCATGTCTTAAGAGTACTAGAAATTGAGAAGGGAATTTTAAGCGTTTAGTAACCAGGATTGAGTGGCAAGTTCCATCAGAAACATTGGCTTTTCCACATACAAAGGGATTCAAAGGGAAATTTCTCAAAGGCATTTCCTTTCCAGAGACATAGTGAACAGCAAGACATCACAAATTCGGAGGAAAATAAATCTCTGCACAAGTGGTCTTTTCATTAAAAGTCTAGTTTTCTTTATAAAACCCTTTGGTAGCTGCAGCTCTTAATCTCCATCTTTTATTGATTGTGTTATGATGTTTGCATACTGGGTTGTACTTTCAGCCCTAACACTTTGCATAGGTTTGTTTTCAAGTGCTGAAGATCCAACATATTTCTTACCTTTCCTGCCCATATCCAATTTCCTATTCATTGTCTGCATTTATTTCCAAAGCTAGGTATTTGTACATTTACATAATAGAATGTGTCAACTTCAGAATTTATAAGTATCTCTCTTAAGGGGAACGGACAAGCTTGGCACTTTAAAAAGTGAAGGATTTTGAGGCTTTGTTTCTGTAGAACACTTGAGCTAATTTCCTCTTCCTGGAGACTGGAGGTAGGCACTTTGTAATTAGCAGTCAATTTAATGATTTCTGTGAACCAGCAAGAAAAAATTTGGTGTAAAATTACATGTCCCTTCTTTATATAAAGGTGCATTCATTCACTCTCATCCGTCACTGCTCCCATCCTTTAACACACATCCTTTTCTCTCTCTACTCTTTTTCTTTCCTACCTCTTTTCCCTTGTCTCATATGTAGCTTCTGCTGTGTGTTGGCTCCCAGCTGGCTGCACTGAATCACTCAATGTGCCTGAGTTCCATGACTTTATCAGCAGAACACTTCGATCACAAGAGAAATGTCATTCTGTGACAATGTTTCATTTAAACTTCACAGTAGACTCACAACTGCTGATTCAGAGACTATGCTGACATGTCTTTTGCATGTTAGAATGTGACACTGAAGTTGGAAACTGCGTGTTATACTGGGTGTATTCAAAGAAGAGAAATAACATGAGTTGTAGGATGAAAGCATAAACTATAAAAAGCAACAAGAAGAAATTAGGAACAGGTTCAGTTGTATTTTTTTTGATGTAGGCTTTTGGATTTCGACATAGGTATGTTTGTAAGAATAATTAATTTTCCAAACTGTGGGATACTAGGGGCTTCGACTTTATAAAATGTACATCCCAGTTACTCTATAAAATACAAGTAGAAGGAAGAAGTTAGAGATTATTTTTGAAAGAATTAGTTGTAAGAAAATGTCACAATTCATTCACAATGTGCCAGACCCTGGGAGAATGCATCTGTTCATGTCAAGCATATGTTAGAATAGCTGTCTTGCACAGAACGTTTTCAGCCTAATTATTCTATACCTCACTGCATTATTTACTACAGTGTTAAAAATGCTTTGGGATCAAGTCACTCCCTTACATCTCCAAAGCGCTTATTAGCTGGCAAACAAGGAAAGAAAAGGGAAAGAAAAAAAAAAGAAAATAAAAAAACCCTGTGCTCCTGAATAACTACCAGTCATAACTACCTAACATGCCTCCAGATATTTTAATAAAGAATACTTGTCTTCTGTGTAATTATATCTTTAGAAAAACATTGTGGTGTGAATTTAATGGTTATTCTCCAAAGTGGGAAATGCTGCTTGTGTGGGCACTACTTCAAGGAAAGTGGGGAATATATAAATATGTTTGATTGAAATGTAGGTTTCAAAATAGCTTCTATACCTTCTGATCTTTTTTCAGCCATGTATGTGGAAGTATTTGTTTGGAGCTAAACATAGTTATATTTTTGGAAGTAAATAACTAGCTTTAGCTCATGCTTTGGCTTGTTGGTTAGATTTTTAGAAAGTGCTATGGTGATACTAAATGATCATCTTTTATAATAACTAGTTTATCCTCGTTTCCCCTGAAGTTCAAAGAGAAAGCTAGCTCCCTGTTTGGCAGTAGAAATTATTCTCTGAGTTCAATCTTTACAGCTGGCCCAACAGTTGTTCCCAGACTTGTCCAATTACCTGTGTGCTCATTGGAATTACTTATCTTCCTTTTGTTTATTGAGTTTATGTTGGAAATAAAGATGAACCTCACAATTTTTATATATAAAGATATTCCTGTTACTGAGCGTGGCATTTTTAAAGGTATGATGTTATTGTTGTGTCAAAAACACTTCAACAGCTTAATAAAAATGTTTGCATTATCCCTGCCACCTTCCCTCTCATCTGGCATTCAGCTGCTCAGGCACACGTCAGGCTGGGGCCTGATAATACAAGTAGAGTCAATCAGACACTAGGGAAGTTTCAGTCGCAGCTTCTGGCAGTTGTCCTTGTTTGTGTTATGCAAGTCCAATTGCACCACTTAGAAAAAATGTATCCAAGCTTTAGGAATTAAGGACTAGGCTATGAATCTCTTTTTGATTTTGCCTGTGAGCTGAACTGAAGTTTGAACTCGGTGATGAAAGGTTGTGGACTATGTTCAGTGTCACTTGCCCCTGGAGTCTGGTATATTTAAAATCAGCTATCATCATACATTAATATATATTATATATATAATATATTAATATATATTCTCATATGGGGAAGATGCAACAAACTATGTGTTAAGAAGCTGTTGTTTCTGTACTCCCCTCTAGTACTGACTTTCAACATTCTTGTGCACTTTCTGCAGATATATGTCAATGTGAATTGTTCTCCTTTCACTTGCAGCTGTTGGGTTGAGGTCAGGGGTACCTGGGTGGCTGTCTCTGGCTCTCAGTGTAGGAGGTCAAGTGAGGTGACACAAGTGGCCCACTCCGGCCTGAAATACCTGCAAAGAACTGTTGTGCCCCCGGGCAGGAAGATCAGCACTAGAACAGGGTCCCACTTCACAAACATAAATGACAGTGTCTCCAGTTCATACATGATTTAGGAAATAACTCTGTGAGCTATAAACATTGTTTCAGTAGTTGCATGTTGCTTGATCTCTGGCATTCTCCAGAATCATTCAAGCGCTCTCTCTGAAATACAAAAGAAAAAACTGAATGTACACAACTTCAGTTCACCTGAGAGGGTGAAAAATATCTTAACTGAGAAATTACCTGCTTTGGGTTGACTAATCAGTTTGATTTCAAATGTAGGGTCTGAGATGTTGCCTTCAAATCATACAGATTCAAATAATACCTGGTCATGATGGAGCCCTTCTTCATAACTATGGGTTATTATGTTCCACAGCCATATGAAGTAATAACCCAGCCTGTAACTTGCTGGAGCTTTCTGAGGCCCTCTGCACTCTGTAATTAATGTGTTGGTCGTGATGAAGGATTTATTAACACTGAATTGAGGCAAATGTGGATATAAATATGCTGATGCCAATCCTTGAGTACCTCCGGGCTTTTTCCGTACACAACTACCCTAAGAACTTGTTTGAACACTAACTGAATTTTCCCCTGGATGATCAGTTTTCCCAGCATTCCTGTTTATCAGGGCAACACATACCAGTGTTTCAGAATGAAGAACTACCTAAAATTAAAAGCACTTTCATTAGTGTGTTTTTATGTGAAACAGGAATATTTATTTAGAAAGTCTGACTTCATTGGTGGTTGTATGATTCAGTGCAACCTTGGCAGAGTAACGAGGAGTTATATTTACACTGATGAAAATGTTGCATGGTCAGTGGTTAACATGTTAAAAGTCATCATTCTCCCAAGTTACCTTACTGTGTTATTTCTGAGTGGCAGCAGCCAAATAAAATTCCCCTCCCCCCTCCTTTTTTTAATGCAAAACTAGACATGGAGCATTTTGATTTAAATTTATGTATTTAAAGATCAGCTTGTTGCAACTCTGAATAGTTAAAGGTTAAATTGGTGCTTTAGTGCTTTAGTTATGGTCCATGAAAGAGGGCAAGACCTTGTACCCTCATCTGACGTATTCATACCTGAGCACGGGAATATACTGAGCACAAGCCCTTCTCCACATAAACTGCCTGTTGCAGGAGTCTGCTACAGAGAAGTTACAGTTTGCTTCTGGCCCAAGTGAGCAACAAACTATTTCCATCACCTTCAGTAAAAATAGGAAGCAAGGAGTGAATTGTGCCATAGCAGGTGTGTCTAGAGAGTCCCAGTGTCTCCAGGGACCGCTGCCCAAGCCACGCCACCTGACCAGTGCTCCTGGCCGGCTTTGCGCCCTGGACTACATTCATGCTCTCTCTGCTCTCTCAGGTCTAGTTTCCAAAACTGAACATGAGCTCCAACGGGATTTTAGTCAGTGGCCTCCTGCCCTCTTTGCACTTTTTCTTGCTGGATCTAGGCAGACAAGCAGTCATAAAATGCGTAAATAAGCAGGATGTCTTCCCCGCAGGAAAAGGCAGTGGGCCGGGGTGGAGAGGAGCAGAGCTGAGGGAGATGAGAAGCAGGAAGGAGGGTTGGTTCCCAGGCTTCTGGCATTTGGACCGAGGAGGACCTTGCCATCTGCCCAGCTTATGTATTGTGCTAAAGGCTCTGTTGTATAGGAGAGCCTTTGACTAGGTTTCCAGCTGTGGAGGGATGAGTAAAGGCTGTGGGAATAGGATATGAACCACATGGTGTTGCCAACAGTGGAATTTCTCCTGGGTTTGGAACATAAAGTCCTTAGTTGGCTCTTGCGTGGGAGTCGGGTATGTGGAGAGGCAGTGCCGGGCAGTTAATATTTAGGATAGACCAGCACCATCGACCTTATTTGGGAAATGAGGAGGTACTTCCAGGGGGAGTTCCTGGTAGAGAGGTCAGCATTGTTTTTTTGCTTCGTGTTTATTTGGTACAAGATTTTCTTGTTTAATGACCGTTTGTATAGTGCTGTATTGTGTAAATAAAGCTATGACCTTTACCTTCTGATAACAGTATAGGAGTGAGTTAATGTTAAATGAGAGTGAGCAGGGAGTGGGAATCTGCCAGGGTTAATGCCAAGTTTACATTCCTGTGAGGGCAGCCATGTTCCGGTACCCTCAGTAGAAGGGGCGACAGTGCCTCTCAACAGATAACAGCAGTGAAATGTTACAGAACATATTTGTATTTATTTCTGGGTGAATGTCACTGATTTTAGATGATTGATGTTTGTGCCTTTATTTTATAACAGGAAGAAATGTGTGTTATCTCTCAGCATTTGATAAGAAGATCTTAACTAAGAGAAACATACACAAAATAAAAATCCACTAGAGCTGCAGCACATGTGGAACTGAACTGTACTGACACAGGACAATCCCAGTAGTTTTCCTAAACTGCTGAGACACAGCATTGTTTCTGCAGAATCTTGTACACCAGTTCCAAACAAAATCATACTCTGCAAACAATTTTGTAACAGAAGAAAGAGAATGCTTTTTGTTTCAGAGTGCATTAAAAATATGAGAGTGCTTCCTACATGTCATTCTGCTGCTAATAGGCAAAAGTTAGGACTGAATTTTACTGTGCCTTTCAGTCATGTTTGTCTTCAAACAATGGAAAATATTTCTATAACCCAGTTGCAGTGGTGTTGAAACTATGTCATATTAAGGGTGAGGCTTTGCCTTTTTGCATGGTATTGAATGCATCTGCCAAAGTTTCATAGTAACACAGAGAAGTGCACGTGGCTCTGAGGTGATAGGCATTTAACAAAGATTTTGTGGTGCTCTTGAGATGCTTCTCTCAACAAAGAATCATGGGATAATGGAACCATAGAATGGCTTGGGCTGGAGGGAACTTTAAAGATCATCTAGTTCCAACCACCCTGCCAGGGGCAGGGACACCTTCCACTAGACCAGGTTGCTCAGAGCCCTATCCAGCCTGGCCTTGAACAGGTCCTGGGATGAGGCATCCACAGCTTCTCTGGGCAACCCCTTCCAGTGCCTCCCTGCCCTCATGGTAAAGAATTTATTTCTAATATCTGATCTAAGCCTACTCGCAGTTTAAAACCACTCCCCCTTGTCCTGTCACTACAGGCTCTTATAAATAGTCTCCTTCCATCCTTGTTGTAGGCTCCCATCGGGTACTGGAAGGCCCCAGTTAGGTCACCCCTAAACCTTCTCTTTTCCAGACTGAACAATCCCAGTTCTCTCAGCCTTTCCTCACAGGAGAGGTGCTCCATCACTCTGAACATCTTGGTGGCCTCCTCTGGACTCTCTCCAACAGCTCCATATCTTTCCTGTGCTGGGGGTCCCAGAGCTGGATGCAGCACTCCAAGTGGGGTCTCACCAAAGGGGAGTAAAGAGGCAAAATCCCCTCCCTCAACCCACCACCCTAGGTGCTTTGGATGCAGCCCAGGACACAATTGGCTTTCTGGGCTGTGAAGCTAGAGAGTAATGCAAAAGTTAGATGAAAATATGTAAGGACCTCTAGTTTTTAAATTTTTTAATAATTATGACAAAAATGCTAAACAACCTTAAAAGAAAGTTTGGATGAGACCAATCAGTAATGACATTTGCATACAACTTCTGTCTTTTGGTTAGAACCTTGCTACTTCTGGCTCAAGGTTTGCATTCATTCTCCTTGCCTGTCTTCCCACCCCCTCTTTTATCCATCTCCTTGTTATAAAAGAGCTTATCACTTAGACGCTGCTCCAGCAAACGTTCCTGCACGCAGATCACTACTCAAAGGCTGATTTTGGTTGTGAGACTATTCATATGGATGATACGTGCAGCTTCCTGAATTATTTGGGACCTTGGTTTGACTTTTCAGATAGAATATGTGTTTAATTTAAAAGAGCAAATCATCACAATTGAGAATGCACTGTTATTAAAAACCATATGTTCTTTTGCTTACCAGTGCAAAAGGTAGTGAAAAATGAGAATTTGCCCATCAGAAAGGTGATGTAACTGAGTTATCACTGAATCCTTTGAAAACTTATACTCAAATGGAAGAAAACAGAAATAATATTGTTCACTAGGAGGTTAACTAAATAGGCCTAACAAACTGAAACAGAGAAAATACAGCCAGTAAGAACCCCAGCATTTTGGGGAGTGCACCAAAGTCTTTACTCCTACCAGAATAAACAGTGGTAGGATTACATCAGAAGGACCTTGGACAGACAAGGTGCAGTCTAACCAGGGGAATCAGAAAGTGGAACAAAATGGCTCAGGCAGCCACAACAGTGCTGAAAATGAGCAGAAAGGTGAGGACTAACAAGCCCAGAGTGGTAATAAAACACTTCTTGTGCCAGAAGTAATAGCTGCCCCCTCCTTGGCTACCAGTGTGTCCCAGAGCCTGAGCAAGCAGCTGCCCAGAGCAGCAGACAGTAGGAGAAACACATTGTCTTCACCATCTCAGCAGCACTGAGTACAGGTGGAGGAGGCACGTGTGGAGCAGGACTAAGCACAAGTAGCAGTGATGCCAAGGGCAGCTTTTACCAAGGTGGGAGCTACTGTGCTTTCTGCACTGTTGTATACCCAGAGATGGATAGCATCAGGGGAGATACTTTACTCCCACCACCAATCTGTATTTTGACCCCCCCCAAGACCACTTACAATGGGAGTATAATATTTTAGATTTTAAAAAATTTCTACAGTAACATCCAGCTTATGAGAAGAGAGGCTTATGAGAAGCCCAAGCAGCACTTCTCACAATGTACACACCTGATGTGTCTTTACTTCTTGCCTCCTGCTTCTAGAATTTGTTTCCAGTAATCATCTTACAAAGTGGCAGAGATAGAAAATAAATGTGAGAGACCAGAAATAATGCTGGTGTTGACATATGTATGTTTTTCTCTCCAGACTTCAGTTTCGTTCTCCTGATATATGGGAGACAGAGAAAATGCCTCTCTTCAAACCAGTGAAATGCAAACAGTACATGCAGCTGTGTGCATTTTTTTTTCACACAGATTTGACAGTGGCAGTTATAAAACTATTCTTCATAAGATATTTCAGAATTAGAGCAAGTGATTGCCCCTTCAAGGGAAGGGGAGAATGGGATGGCTTCAAGAGTAGATAGGCAGCATAGCAGCCAGTATGGGTGTAACTTCATATGACACTGGGTAATATAGAAGCAGTACCCTAAAAAAATCAACCAAAGAAAGCTTGGTCACTAATAACCTGAAAAGAGGAACTTCATATATTCAAAACATGGAATATAAAGGATAAAATTAAGAAGTCACAAATAAACATTATAGCACTTCACCAAGTATTTACTTGATTTATTATAAGGTTTCCAAGGGAGATCCTATGGTCTATTAACACCCATTTAAAAACACGCTTAAATATATTTTAACACAAATAATGAGTCAGATGGAATTGCTATGGTCAATTAAGTGGGTAATGGGTATTTAAAAGCTTCCAAACATCAATAAATCTGAAAGAGCTCTAAAGGAGTAGTTGTAGAACAAAAATAATAGGCACTTAAGAAACTGCTTGAGTATGTCTCTGCCTAAACTTGATCACCCGTGAGAGGACAGCAAGTGTTTATGGTACTGTATACTGAGGATATAAAAGGCATACCAAATGTCTGCCAGTTCATTTGCTGATAATTTGTAATGGGCCCAAAGGGGACATAACTATTGTAAAGAGGCTCTGACTCTCATTGATATGAAAGTCTTTAAATATCTGCTAGCATGAATGGATCCTCAGATTGTGCATGAGGAAAGCAGACAGTGGTTCAGCAGCATATGCCTTGGCACAAGACTGAAGCCACTCAGGTGCAGGCTGGTTGAAGCTGCCTCTGCTAAAATCCAGTAAGCTAATTTCCACAGACACTGAGTGGGAAATGCCCCAAGCAGAGGGGATAGAAACCCTTCGGACAACCCTGGGTTTTAAGCAGGTTCTCTTTTCACCTTTTGAAAATTCACAGAAGAAAATGGAGGGGATCTTTTCTCAGCCTCCACAAGATCAGAGCGATATGCTTTCACACACAGTAGAACAGAAGTGTTGGTTTTCTGTAGATGACCCAAGAGGAAGAGGATTTCTCCGTGGTTTTTCAAACATGTTCAGATTGAGCAGTTGTTCTGTCCATGAGCAAGAGGGCTTGAAGAAATTTTGAAACAGAATCCCGGAAATTCTCAGAGTAGTAATAACAACAAAACGTTAACTGGTATTAGTGGGCTATAGCTTATAAAGCCAGAGGTGATTTGATGACAAATCTGGTATAACTCATCACCTCTACAGACTTTTCTCCCCTGGCTCAGATATGTATGCTCTTAGTTAGGGCAAAACAATTGTTTGTATAAACCCAGTCCAAGAGAGACTATGCTAAAATCAAAACATTGTACTGTATAAAATGAGGTTTATTTTTTACACACCTTATGTGATAGAATCCATTTCAAAAGCAGTCAAACACAGTTACGTTTGCCTAATTATAGCAATGGTATCCTGAGAGTAGGAAAGAAAGTGAAAGGATTGGTGCCTGCAACTGAGTGGGCAGTAAAGGGTGGAACTGTACCACTGCCAGTGGAGTACTTTGTGTCATCATCTAATGAGTCTGAGCTGAGAATCATACTGCTCTGTAATATTTTTATTTGCTACACTATCAAGTCTTAACACTGTACTACAGATTGGCTACAGTGACTATAAACTAATACCTGTATTTGTGTCAGGGTTGGGCAATGTTGAGTTTAATATATCATATGTATGTCTCAGAGCTATAGCACAACTTCTGCAACTTCTCTCCCATTCTGTTTCAAATGTGTTTGATAATCTTTCCCAGAGATTCATTGGTTCATGCATTTTAGTTGGAATTCAGAATGTGATAATACATAATAAAAACACATTATAGATGTGACTGTGACATGACATGGGTGTAGAGAAGCTGCTATCTTGTGTGTAAGCTGGTGAGAAGTTGCTATCTGTTTCTTTAAAAATCATGACTCTCATTTACAGTAAAAGCTCTTTCTGACACCACAAGAGCAAAGCAATTTTACAATGGAATTAAATTGTACTCAGTGTGCTCAGTTTAAAGCTGTCAGAAGGATGTAAAGAGACTTTATTGTACATTGTAATTTAATTAAACTTTATGTATAACCTGTATAATTAAGTTCCTTGCTAGTCTTTGCCCACATAACTAACTATCTGGGAGCTTTATGGGGTAATTTCTGATCTTGTCAGAACATAGAGTCTGGTTAACACATCTCTGAAGAGGCTGGGCATACAGAAGTTGCAAAGATGATTCCTCAGGCCCCAAATAATTTTTTTTTAATGTTGACAAAATTATTGAAGAACAGCCCACAGTCGTCAATAGTTTGTATTATAATTCTAGTGAAGTCAGCATTTACATTCAGTGACTACCCAGTAAGTATCAAATGTTAGAGATTAAAATAATATTTTAGCCTGCCAAATCTTTTATTCAGAATTGCCTCTCTCTTGCATTTGGGCTGGACTATTGGCTTCTCTTGGTAGTTTCTCTGTCTTCACAGCTGAAGGCAAATTCCTATGGCACTCTGCTAACCTTGATGTTGACAAAAGTGGATACACTGTAAATTTCCTAAGTGATGCCATGTTTTATTTCGTGTGAGTAACCCATGAGTCATCTTTCCATTGCATTTATATTAATTAAAAATCATGGGGTGCCTTGTATAAGTAGATTTTAAGTGGTGACATTATAAGTTGGCACTACAGCCAAAGTAGCATTCCCAAGCACGTGTTTGCTGGAGGAGATGGGGGAAGGCTGCAGCAGCTACATTTGAAACAATGCTGGAGCTGAAACTTCCTGCACATGAAAGGATTGTCTAGAAATGTTTGTGCAGGTTTCTGTCAGAGACTGGGGGCTAAAATAATTGCATTTTGCTGCACAATTGTAATTTTAAAAGAGTAGCTTACAAAATATAGCTCTCTGTATTAACATATGTGACGCTTTTAAATTACATATTTAAGCAAGACTTGGAGTTTGAACCATCAGCTTCTATGACCTCTGTCTGGAAGCAGCATTAGGACCTTTTTTTATGTATAAATCAACATAGAAGGGCAAGCAACTTCCATTTTCTCAGGCATCTTCTTCATACTTTACAGACAAAGAATATTCTTAATTTTGCCAGAATCCCTCCACTGCAGCAATCTTTCATCAAACATAATAGAAAATTGTTAACTCAACAGAACTTTGAAACAGAAAAATCTGTCTGTATAACAGAATTCTTTTAGAAGGTTAAAAGACAAAATAAATTTACTCACAGTTTTTACAAGAATTTCTGCAGAAATCTGTTAAACTGCTGTTGACTGCTGCTGTTTTGATCCTCAATAAATACAGCAGTGTTAGAAAAGGTTTTAAATGAAGAGCTTACATACCCTTCCCAAATTCAGACCATGTGATTGTTTAAAAACATGTTTAGGCATGTGAACTATGCTACTGAAATCAGAATAGAAGCAAAAATTATTAAAATCTTTCTTCTAGTGATTCCATATAAGTAAACATTTTGTTGGAAGCAGCATTCTTGCTGTGTTACATCATTTCATTTATGCTATGTAATTTATTTAGTCCATTCTGTGTAATACTACAAGCCCCACTGTGGAAAGGCCTTCCATAAAAAGACCAAAGTAAGGTTGGAAAAAATCAATGTCTGTACAAAAGTTCGTTGCAGCATTTTTCTTTTCTGAATAAGAAAGCATTCTTCTCCATGGAAACATGATATGGAGCTCTAACGGGAGTCTACTTACTTCTGGGAGCTGTGTTTGTTCCCTGCTAAGAACACCCTTGGGACCATAGGGAAGAGGATTCTGATAAATTGGCTTCTTTTATGAAACATTGTATGTAAAAACCTTCAACAACCCATCTGCTTTACACTTTCTGGGCATCATAAAGGTGCAGAGGGCATTGGCTAGTACAGAAAAGGCACTGAAATGTTGGTTCATGCCAGTGCATTAATGGTTTACTCAGGATATGCTCCCAAATCACCTGTGTTTGGCCATTTTATGGTATGCCCTGTGTTGTGGTTGCCAGACTAAAATATTTTCTT
Organism: Atrichornis clamosus; assembly: GCA_013400975.1. Taxonomy (NCBI): domain Eukaryota; kingdom Metazoa; phylum Chordata; class Aves; order Passeriformes; family Menuridae; genus Atrichornis; species Atrichornis clamosus. The sequence goes on from WBMZ01002790.1 coordinate 243,317, forward strand.
TATTTTTTTAAACATCTTCTTTAAAAGTTTACAGAGTATGTACAATAGAGTTTGCTCAAAGGAAAGAAAGAAAAAAATGCAAGTTATAGAGTAGGTTCTCAGCCTTGCCATGTTTTCAGTTTTGGCCCTGAATCTAATAGTGGTTCTGTCTGTTCCTGATAGAAGCACAAAATAAGCCATATTGAGCTTGTAAAAGACTTGTGCTACCTTTTACAAGCAGATTGTAATATTTTAAGAGCTCTTCATCTTTGCTGTGTGTTCTCATCTTGAAGTGCTGAAGGTCTGGTTCCTTCTCTGAGAAATGGGGATTTCTTTTCATTAGTTTTCTTTTGATAAACAACCTCATCAGAATTAAGAAATGACCCTTTTTAACACTGAGTAGCCTTCATTGTGTGCATCTGTGTTTAGCAGGTAGATAATAAGGTTGCTCCCAGCCTTATCACAATGTTCAGGCAGCCTTGTCTTCTCATTGAGGTAACAGAACTGGACCAAAGCACAAGGTTTTCTTTGTAGCTGCTTGGAATTGTAGAATCGTAGCATATCAGGTTGGAAGGGGACCTCAAAGATCATCTGATCCAAACTTTCTTGGCAAAAGTACAGTCTAGACAAGATGGCCCAGCACCTTGTCCAGCTGAATCTTAAAAGTGCCCAATGTTGGGGAATCCACCACTTCCCTGGGGAGATGATTTCAATGGCTGATTGTTCCCACTGTGAAAATTTTTCCTGTGTCTAATTGGAATCTCTCCAGGAGTAACCCATTAATATCTTGTCTTTTTTTCCATGTGACTCCTTTTAAAAAGTGCGTATCCGACTTCTTTGTAGCCACCTTTTAAATACTGGAACATGGCGATAAAGTCTCCCCTGAGCCTTCTCTTCTGAAGGCTGAACAACCCAGTTCTCTCAGCCTTTCATCATATGGCAGGATTCTCTGTCCTTTGGTCATCTTTTTGGTGGTGCCCTTGTTGCTGAATCCCAGTGTCCCATTGGCTTTCTTTGCTGCAGCAGCACATTGTTCACTCACATTGAGCTTGTTGTCCACCAGGACCTCCAGATCCCTTTACACAGAACTGCTCCACAGCTGCATAGATTCCAGTCTGTGCTCCATTCCTGGATTATGTTTCCCCAGGTGCAAGACCTTACACTTGTCTTTGTTGAACTTCCTAATGTTAGCTCACTTTTCCAGCTCATCTAGGTCTTCCTGCAGGGTGGTTCTCTTTCCAATGTGTCCACTTCCCCACTCAGTTTGGTATTGTCACCGAACTTTGTCAGGGTACACTTGATCCCATCATGCAGATCACTTATGAAAATATTAAACAGCCTCAAGCCCAGTGTAGGTCCGTGGGGGACTCCCTTGTGTCAAATTGCCAGTTCCAAAAGGAACTATTTACCACCACCTCAGGTGTGTCCTGCCAGCCAGTTCCTCACTGGCCACACAGAGCAATCATCTAGACTGTAATGCATCAGTTTCTCTAGAAGGAAGCTGTGGGAAACTATATTCAAAGCCTTGGAGAAATGCAGGTAGACAAAGTCCACCACTCACCCCAGATCAACTAAGCAGATTACTCTGTCATAGAATGCAATCAGGTTTGTCACACACAATTTGCTTTTGGTTAATTTGTTATGGCTTTTCCCAATCATGTGCTTCATCTGACTTGTGATATACCCCAGGAGTATTTGTTCCATAGTTTTCCCAGGTTCTGAAGTAAGACTGATGACCCTATAATTTCTTGGATCCTCCTTTTAACCCTTTGTGTAGATTGGGTTGACATTAGACTTCTTCCAGTCTTCTGGGATCTCCACAACTTCTCAAAGATTACGACAACCAGCCTAGCAACAATGTCAGCCAGTTCCCTTAACACCCTTGAGTGGATATTGTCAGGGTCCAGTGATATGTAGGGGTCAACCTCCTGTAATACTTCACACAGCAGTTCCTCCACTGATGGTTGGGTTGGTGTTTGCATCAACATGGATTCTTGTTCCCAAGGCCAGGCATCCAAAAGTGCTGGTGAAGACAGAGGTGAAGAAATTTTGGGAATCTCTGCCTTTTCAGCACTGATGGTGACTAATTAACCTCTCCTGTTTAACGGTAGGACAATTTTTACCTTCTATTTCTGCTTATTGTTCAGGTATCTGAAGAACCCTTTCGTGTGTTTTTTGACATCTCTGTCCGGTTTCAGCTTGAGCTGAGCTTTTGCTTTTCTGACTCCATCTCTGCACACCCTGGCAATGCCCTTGTATTTCTCAATGGCTGTTCATCAGCTTTTCCACCTATGGTACACTTCTCTTTGGATCTTTGAGCAGATTCAGAAGCTCACAGTTAAGCCAAGGGAATCTCTTGCTCTGCCAGCTTTCCTTACCTTTACACGGTTTTTCCAGGAAAGCATTCTCGAAGCCTCTAGCTTAGCTCCTTTGTCATCCATGGAACCGTCCCATGGAATCCCTTCTACTTGAGCTCCGAGCAGGCTGAATTTTGCTCTTCTAAACTCTAAGACCTTTGTCTTCGTACTAACCTTCAGTGTGCTCAGCCAGATGCCAAACTCCAACAATGCAGTGATCACTGCAGCCAAGGTTATCACTGACTGAAGCAGGTTTTCTTGCTTTGTGAGTAGCAAGTCCAGCAGTGCCTCATTTCTGGTTGGCACATCTAATATTTGTATGAGGAAGCAGTTCACTCTCTAGTCATTCCAGGAACTTGATGGATGATACATGAGTCGCTGTGTTGTTTTTCCAACAAATGTCTCGTTAGTTGAAGTGATCCATGACAGCCAGGTTCTGTTGACATGAAGTTTGCTTTAAGTGACCCAGATATTGCTTTGTTGTCCTTATCGTCTGGATTTGGAGGTCAGTAGCAGGTGCCTACTCTAAGATCCTACTTGGAGACAACCCCTCTGGTCTTGACCCCAAGGAATTCAATAGGGTTCCCAAAATCACCATTGTTGACTTCTATACATATAAACTTCTCCTTAACATAGAGCATGACACCTCCTCCTTTGCTTTCCTGCCTGTCTTTATGTGACAGCCTACAGCCATCCATCATGGTCCTCCAGTCATGTCAGTTGTCCCACCGTGTTTCAGTTATTCCTGTTATAACTTTCTGGCTGGGCCCAGAGCTCCAGTTTTCTTGTGTCTGTTCTCCAAGCTGTGTGCATTTCTGTAAGGCGGTTGGGCTTTTGTTTCTCATCTTGGAAGGCAGCTAAGAAACATTTGTCTCTGCTCTGGGTTGGTCTGGCTTATTTCCCACTTGGTTGCAATGGCATGAGTGTTGCCACTTTGGACCCCACCTGCTAAGTCGTTCAGTTTAAAGCCCACCTCACGAAGGTGACCAGTCTGCTGCCAAAGATTGCCTTCCTCTTCTAGACAGGTGGATCCCATCGCTCCATGACAGGCTAGAGTCATTGAAGAATATCTCATTGTCATAAAACCCAAAACCTTCACAACTGCACCAGCCACAAAGCCAGAAGTTGATTTGCATTACACGTCTGGTTTTAGCTGCCTCTTTTCCTCTAGGTGGTAAAACAGAAGAAAAGATAGCTTGTACACCGATAGTTTTCTCTTACACTTTCAGGGTTCTGTTGTCTTCCCTGATTGTGGCCCAGGTTCTAGCCTGTGGTGTCATTTCTGCCCTCATGAAAGAGTAGCAATGGGAGGGTATTGTGTGTTCCTGACAGGCTGTGGCACCATCTCAGCAATATCCCGACCCTTAGCTCCTGGAAGGCAGCACACCTCCTGTGAGTTCCTGGCAGACTGGCAAATGTGTGCCTCAGCGCCCCTTGACAGAGTCACCCGCTGTGTGACCTCGTCATTTCTTTTCGCAGTATCCACTGTGTGGTGCTGGTACAGGTTCTCCTTGCAGACCTTCCTCCTCATGGGTGTCCACAGCTGTTAAAGCTTCATATGTGTTTTTGGTTGGAATGCTGAAGGGTGGGGAATGAAGCAGAGTCCTGCTTTTGAGAGGCACCAGGGTTCAAGGTGCCTCATTCTCTGTGGTGTCCACCACACAAACATGGTTCTGAAACCACCTGTCTCCAACTCAGCACTGCTAATGCTGCACAGCCTTTTAACTTGACCACCTGATGCAACAGATCGTCAGTCTGTGCTCATCTTTGGCAGGCACTTACCTTTTCTCCGGGAGAAAATTCTAAGCTCTTGTTGCAAGCTACCCCTCATAGTGAAGTCTCCTTCCTTGCTAGTTCCATATGACTGAAAGCCTCAGACATTTCTGAAGCTTTCTCTGTAGAATTGCTGGGGTTAGCATGGCCTGTTTTTCCCTTCTTCTGTGTGTCAACAATATGCTTGGAATTGGTCATTTCCAAGGGAGGTGTTGACATTAGTGTTCCATTAACAAGGAAAATGTCATCTGGCATTCATGGAAGAAAAAGACTTTTTCTCTACAAAAATAATACGGTCAGAGCACAGAACAGGGTATTATATACCTTAAAATAATCTGCATTTAGTGTGACAGGGGGATGACAATGTACAGGATTGGATCAAATTCACCTATGCTGTTGCATCTTTGCCTTTCATTCAACAGTAATTTCAGAACTTACACTTGATCATAATAGTCACCATGGTGGAAATGGTAGGCTTCCAGCAAGGAAAGTTTTTTTGCTTGGTATTGTGATTGTGAATGAAAAACCATCTCCCCTCTTGGACTTATATCATATTAAAATAATATTGGTCTTGTTACGCAGCATGAGGTTGATTGACCTTTAGACTAGGGGAAGTGTAAGGCTAACAAGTTAAATGCCATCGAAAACAACTGTCTAAATGATAAGTTCAAACTGACCTTGTATATGTAGCTGCGATTTAAAGAAGAAATTTGGAGATGTCGGATAAGATCCAGGGCTAAACAGCTGAAAGAGAGAGACTAAAATACTCAACTTTAGTTGATTAAAGATATTCTGATCCTGTTTTTCTCTGGTGTCTTGACCTTACTAAAGTTCACTTACTATGTAATGGAAAAAACAACTGGTTTGATAGCAAAATACAGGAAATGCCTTCAATCATGCCTGATTACAGTAGCAGCTTTTCTTCTGTTGTTTTTATTTTTTTTTTTTTCAGAATACTCTTTCTGTGTGCCTGAAACAATGTGGAATAATAATGCTTTGGAGCCTTTTAGTTGGTGTGTCAAAGCAGAGCAATTAGGTGTCTGGCTTTTTAATGGTTATACATCTAGGGAGTTTTTGCACAGGAGAGTACCTTGTGACCTAAATGAGAAAAATTAAGAATTAATAGAGGACATAACTTAAAAGCCTAGCAAATTTTGTGTGTGGCAATTCCACCATGAGTAAGAAGACAAACAAATGCAGGTCTTTTTTAGAAATCTGCCTTTGTTTGACTTTCAACTGCAAAAATGGAGGGTTTTCAAATAATTTGAATGAAATCTCTATCTGGAATACAGGAAGCCAGGAAGCAGTTTATACTGAATATACACAAAGGCTCAGATTCGTCTCACCCGACTTTAGAAACGCAACTGAAGCTTCCAAGTCAGGATCCTTCTTCTCCTGGAGTACATTTACAGTCAGTGGAGAAGGACAGGCTGCTTTAGGGAGCTGTGCAGCTCATGTGTTCTGTGAATCATCTGCTTGAAGATTATCATGGAGGGAGCCTGGGGCAAACTCAATTAAACTCTAATGTCTGGTGCCTTCAATCTGGTCAGAATCCTGGAAAATACAGGAAAGAAAATTAAAACCAGAACAAAATGTTTGAGAGGTCTAGTTAATTTCATGTTTAAGGTAAATTTTAAAAATAGGTGGAATTGGGGTTGTTTACATTATGTCTTTTAATACTGTCTTCCCTGTTGTCTGTGTAAGGTGGTAGTAGGTCCTTGTTGTGGGTTACTAAGAATTACAAGGCTTCATTGCTGAGGTAGCTGAATGAGAACTGCTACAGAAATGCAACGTGCTACTTAGATATGCATGTATTTGTTGGTTCTGTGTAAGAAAGCTTCACTCAAAAGTTGGAAAGAAGAAAGAGTTTCAGTCTTTTTTGGTTAGACATAGAAACTGTATGCCTGAAATGCAAGTGCTCTTGGCTTTCTGTTTACATAATTTGTGTTCCATTGTTGCTCAAATGACAATGATTTTGTCATCCTACCTACTAAGGTCACTGAGAAAAAAAAAGAAAAACAACATTGCTTTTGGTTTCCAAAGACAGATTTTTGAGCAGATCCAAATTTAATTAGTGTGTCTACTGATAAATTTGCTTTCTAAGGTTCTGGTCACATTTCTTTAGAATTGGGTTTTCAAAACTTGATCTGACATGCTTTTCTAGCTTCTCACCATCCTGTCACTGTCTTTCATCAAGTGGTTTTATCAAATAACGATTAAGTATTGTTTTCTTTAAAAGGATTACGGACATACATAGTAGGCACTTTTGGTTTGTGCTCCACCTAACCTATTGTTATAATCCACAATCTTATTTTTATGTTATTTGAGATACAAAAATAAGAGCAGGAAGCATTGAACCTTACAGAGGAGAATACTGCAGTTTGAGTCAGTCCTTGGCTAAGCCTGGGGAACTCTGTTGTCTTCAGTGAGATCACCAAGGTGTCAGTGAGGACAAGGTTTATCACATTACATATTTAGCAATGACTTAACACATGGGCCTTGTAGCAGAGGCTTAAACAGTAAATATCATTAGAAGTAGGACAGATTTCACCCCATTGTTCCCACCCTGAATATGCAGAGCAAGTTAAGAATTTTTCAGCTAAAGTTGTCAAGGAAAAAGTTAGAAAATTGTGATTTTAACCAAGTAAAGGCAGTGAGAAAGAAGGAAGAAAATTCCTGAAAGAACTGCTGGTAGCACTAATGTCAGGACACTCAGCAGGATGGTGGGGGACCAGGACCTGCAGGCAGCTCAGCCCCCATGCAGAGCCAGTCCCTGGCTGGAGCACCAGCCTAGGGGCTGTTCACACACTGCTTTCACTAAAAGCTCTGAACAGTTTCTGTTTTCACCCAGAGTCAAACACAAATGGTTGGTGAAATCTCAAGAAGCCTTACAAAATGAGAAAATCATTTACTATCTGCAAGTTTCTGAGGCAGGCTCTTTGTCCTCTACGATAGAACTAATATGAAGCCAGGTTCATTCGTGAGAGTTCTTATTTGGTACAAAAATTCCAGGCCTGTAGGCCATGGGAAGGGAGAGTTGCCACAGGCATCCTACAAAAAGGTTGCCTAGATCAAGGCTTTGGCAGGAGGCGAAGTCAAGAGGCAGCATTGTAGTGCTATTATCACATTCCTATCTCAGACCCATGGAAAAATTGTTGCATTCCCAGGTATGGGAGTCACGAAGGATGAGGTTTATAAAGCAACGTGATGTGAATGCATAAGGCAACCTTCTCTTGAAAGAGAAATAGAGACTACTCCCTTCTGTGCTTAGCCAATTTTAGAGAATGTTTTACATAATGCATATTTGAACTTGTACATATTTCACTTATGTTCACAAATAAAAATGTGAAAATAATAAGAAAGGAAAAGTCATACAAAGGAAAGCTGTTAAGTACAATATATTTATTTGCCTGCACATTATTCAAAGGAAACTCAGCATAATAAGATAAGCAAATCAGGCACAGCAATGTCCTAAGCTGCTACCGACAATTGTAATAAAGTTATGGTCAAAGCCAGTAGAAAGCCATATAAAGAAATTATTTTATAGAAAATGTTTTTCTGCTATTATAAAAGGGGAAAATTATTGGTTTCCTTAAGCTGCGGGAAATGAACGTGAAACCTTTGTCCAATATGTCATTAGGACATCAGTAAACAATAAGGGCCATGTAATACATACAACCTTCTCCATTTTGGGACCTTGCTGAGCTGAAAGGTTTCTCAGTGGTTGACACTGCTGGAGCAGGTGATCTTATACACTGTGCAAGCCTTGCTTTTGCCTTGTATCAACAAGGGCTTACAGAGCCAGAGACAGCCATCCCGTGTTTATCTCCCTCTGATGTCTTTGGTGGGTAGGTAGCAAACTGCCTTTTGCTACGTCCCCCCTCCCATCTCTGCCACCCCCTTAGTTCACACGTTGTGTGTGCAACTGGCAGGGTGCTGGATGTTGTGTTGTGTAAGGAAAGTAAATGTGTGTGTTTTTAAAAGTAAAAATGCCTGACGTGAGTGTCACTATGGTCACATTAAAAATCAACATCTCCCATTTATGTCTAGCCTGCTATCTGAACTATCACTGTTTTCTTCAATAAATTGCAGTGCCTCTGGCTTTATTTGAAACCAAGTCTGTGATAGTGATTCATCTGCCATTAGCAATTATACACACTGATATATATCAGTATAAGGTGGATTCACCTTATTCCAAAAATCAACACGGCTGAAAAGTAGCAGTTTTCAAATCTGCACAGCAGATTTTTCTGTATATTACTGAGTCCGGCTCTGCTCCTGTGTTTGTGTTAGATATTGTCTTTATTAGTTGATAATACTTCTTCAAGTAATGTAACAGTGACAAAAAATGTGTATCATACATTCGGTAATTACTTAATGGACCAACATAAAAACAAAGCAGAGAAATTCCAAGACTTTCAGATGATCACAGGCAAATCCAACAAAAGATATCCAACAAAAACAAAAGCAGCAGAACCATCTTTTTCTCACTGTTAGTCTCACTCAGGTATGCCCCTACTTCCTCCCTGCTAACACAAACTGCTCTACTGTTGTGAATTCACTCACGAGCATGAACAGTCCAGTGTGTGTCCTATTTTTCACTCTATAGATAAGGGAGGTCACTGGTAGAACCTGATATCCAATGACACTGCAATTATTGCCTGTTTGTGCTCAATAACCTCAGAAAGTACAGGCTTCTTCTTTCCCATAGAGGTTTTCAAATGGGAAAAAAAAATTATTAGTTTGTGTTTCCTTAGTAGGTATGGTTTGAATTTTCCCATTTATCTCTGATCTGTTGAAGGGCAGGGGAAAGAGCCTTGCTGATGTGTTGTGACTAAAATACTTAGAGCAGCAAAAGACTGCACTTGTGAAGTACAGTCCCCTAATTTATCTGTCTTATTTGTGTATGGAAACTGAGATTCAGTTGGTGAGAGCTAATCACTAAAGAAGCTAACATGAGAACATTAAAATTGTTGACCTTTCTGTTTGCTTTCTGAGTGGTTCTGTATATAATTTCATTTTGCTTAGAGTTGTAACATAATACTTTCGTTATCAGTATTTTGAGGACACCAATGTGTTTGAAGAACTGAGACAAAGGTTTTAGTGAATTTATTAGTCTTCCAGAAAATACCATTTCAGACATTGGAATGCAAATGATCCACATTCAGTGATATTTACTGCTTGTGATTGGAATCTATATTGCAAATGCCACATTAACTAAAAGTATAGCAAAGAGTAAATTTGTGCTGGTTACATGAGAGACCTGATATTGCAGGTGAGCATCTTTGTCTCAAAAGCAATTTGGATACTACTAAGTGAGGAAGTAATTTGAGGAATGCAGAAGTCATTAAATTAAATAGACAAAAAATTCATCTTCTTGAAATTGCTAATTGAGCTATACTGAGCATATTGCCTTCAGTTATAAATTTCAATAGCATTAGTAACTAGAGAGTGATCTGATGATTTTCCATGTTGTTGGAGGAAGTTTCCGTTTTACCTTCTGTGGTTTCTTCTGTGAACAGCTTGTCTATTTAAAGCCTGCAGAGAGGATGTGATTTACCCATGCAGAGGAACTATATCAATGCTTTAAAATACACTGTTGAAAGGGTTTATTGCAGTTGAAAATAACCCAAAAAAGTGGTTGTTCAGTATTCTGTACTTCAGACTTGTATTGCTTTCAAATCTTTCCCCTTTGATTTTATATGGATGGTTAGGAAGGTACAATCCTTCATTTAACTTCCACCCTATAAAGAAATATTCTTCCTTCCAATGTTGTTATTTGTAGAGAATAATTATTATGCTTTGTTCTGTGAAATGTTGCTCAATCAACAGAGTAGAATCAATAAAGTGGCCACTGTAGAGTGGTTGCTTACCAGTTCATGATCGTGTTTCTCAGCTACTTGATCTTGTTCTTCAAATATGTATTTATTTAGTTACTGATGTTTACTGTGTTGAAAGGCTACTGTTAGTAATGTTTGGCAGACTTGCTGATTTTACTGGTCAAAACCCATCTTGATTGTCTAATTGCTTTACTTTCAACCATAAAATTGTGTGTTATCTAAATGACACTTGTGACACACAGTGCCACACACACAAGATGCTTATCTCGCTGGCTACTGTTGGGATTTGGACTTTAAGAACCCTTGAAACACTGATCTGCTGAGCCTTTGGAGGAAGCCAAGGCACTCAGTGTCTCATGGCACTCGCGTGTGGAGAAAGGAATGAGCATTACGGAAGTTTTCTCGCAGGTTACCTATAGTCAGCCTCCTCTTCTGTTCCAACTTGCACAAACCTAACTAATAATCCTGATTCTTCCTTGAGATCATCCTGGCCAGTCATCCCAGCTTCTGAGGTGATTGCAATGCTGGCAAGTATGCAGAAATAGAAACCAAGGCTTAAGTTTCTGTTTAAAGCTTTCTGAGAACAAAAAAAAGAAAAAAAGAAAAAAAAAAAGACAAGAAAAGAAAAAAACCCAACCCACAACATTTCATGCAATGACTGCTCAAGTCGACTGAAGTGACTCTACAAAGTATCTTGGCAAAAAAACAGAGGAGAGAAACAGCTTGATGTAGCATTGCTGCATTCAAACAATCTGAGCATTTTCCTGGCTTAACTGGTTAGGTTGTTTGCAGTTGCAAACATGTAATTACTCAGGTTGTAGGAACTCATTTTGTCAGACACAGATGACTTTCCTAGTTCCTTCAAAGAGAATGCAAAATGAGAAAAAGAAGAATTTAATAGACCTTTGTCATTGAGCTATCCGATACTATTATTTGGTATGCCCTGATTCAGAGGTAGACAACCAACACTAAAAAAAGGAAAGAAATAAAAGAGAGACTGGATCAGAATGGAACAATATGTACAGACAATTATTTTATATTCCAGAGATGAATTATTTTATATTCCAGAGGTGGCTGTTTACTTTACTTTTGATGAAATAGGAGAGCTGGCTGTTTCTTAGTTCTGGATAAATTTGGGTCTTAAACTAAAAGTTAAAGTTTGGAGTTTTTCAGTGAGGTTGCTGCTCTGGAAAGACAAGCTTCCCTGACACCTCCTTTTCGGTTAGTTTTTCATTTGTTTCCTTATCTCTGTATGTTTTGGGTGTTGTGTTTTTATTTTTTCCTGTGAGGTGCTAAATAGCATATTATCTGTTCCTACTCTCATATTTAGTTACTTAACTAAGATTTCTTTTTCCAAAGTTGCAGAACTAGAGGGATTTGGTGGAGTTTCTTGGTTTGGGGAGGTTTTTTCTGATTTATTTTTTTAATTTGGCATTGTAAATTGACAGAATGATTTTCACTGCAAGCACTTTTATGGACTATGATAGTCTTGTGGGCTAGCCATGAATTTGGTGCTTTGGCAGACTCTCAGCTTACCTTTTAACCTCTCATATGTACTTTGATGGGAGGCATACTGCTGTTGTTTTAGCCTCTTCCAAATTTCTTTTGAAACTATGGTGCACTTTATGATAACACAAATCTACTGGTATTGCATTTCATTATTGCGTGAGTAATTAAGCTGATGTCCTCAGTGCCTTCAATAGAGTTTTGAAGAGGCTTATAAGCTTCACTGCACTGTTTTGGCTTGATGAAGGGGTCCAGATGTTCTTCTTCTGTCAAGTAAGATTATAGTTTGGTAAATGGTAAAAAAGTTAAACTGACTTGTGCTTTTACAGATAGGCTTAAAATTTCATTGTCAGTCTTTACAGGCAGTCAGAATTTAATAATTGGACTCTTCCTGGTTTTCTCTTGGCTCAGTTTGCTCCACTGTCAAGCTTAATTTTTATTGCTAATTTCTGTGTCTTACACAAATCCTTAAGGAAATAAAGACAGTGGTGTGTGTCTTGTCCTTATCCATTATGTGGTGCCTTACTGTTAGTGCTTTATTACTGTTAAAATTTCTCCTAGCTCAGAAGTTTTTTGGGTTACTGACTGTATCTCCATTCAACACCATGGCTGCCATATGGGTGGCATTAAATGAAACTTAAACAGTTTTAGGTCTTAACAGCTTCAGTGTGTCACCTGCCTGCACTGGGAAGTCCTGCAGTCAGAGTTAAAATATCCTTTACGAGTCTTCTGATAAATACTTAATACTCCAGATAAAGGTGGATCCATTTTTCTAAGCAGCTTCTCAAATTTCATCAACTCCTATCATAATTATATATATTATGACCTTCTTTCTAACAGTCTGTTGTGATGGTGGCTGCAAGTGGTTCCGAGATTATATCAAATATAATTATACTTTGATTTCTTTATCTGAACATCTTGACTTTTTGAAATATAGCTTGTATTCTTCCTTAGTTTAGGAACATCCGAGATAACGCTGCACTTGGAAGGTTAAAAGCTACAGCTACAAGCTTATTTCCTCCTTCAATCTGCAAGAGCCTTATGCTGTGGTACTTGATCACATTCTCTTTGATGATGCTGTAGTCCTGTCTTAGTGCAGGTCTTCTGGTTGTAACACTTGTAATTCACTGAAGGAGCAGATTTGGGAAGGCACATGATTTTTGAAGCAGGGAACTTTATTTTCTTTGTTTGACTTCTTGGGGTTGGCACAGAGCTGTTGATATCTGTTTGCCCCGGCATTATGTTGGACAATTCTTGCAAATCACTTTCCAGAGGTAGGAAGAGGTGGTTATTTGAAGAATTAAATTGTTGTATGTAGGGGGTTACGTTGTAGCCAGCTGGATCTTGGATTGTTTAGGAGCTTCACTGTGCCCCAGAAATATCTGATTTTTATGCTGGCCTGTGTACCTGCTTGAGAAATATATAGGCCAGCATGTTCAAAAATATTTAATAAGCGTCAAAAGAAAAAAAAAAATCCACCTACTGAAACTGGGGTGAGACGCAGAAAAGAACATTTCTGGGGAAGTCCCAGCACAGGTAACCTTTGACATGTCTACAAAACTCTTGACATACTGCAGCCTTGGAAGGGCTGTTTAATCAATTAATGTGGGTGAATGCTTCCACCATATTTGGTGCCTGTGGTTCTGAAGTCTGGGATCTGATACAGAAGCATTTCTCTGGATGAAATCCTCAGGGCAAGGTGAAGACTTCTCATCCCTCACTCAGGTCAAATTTGTTGGCATAAAAGATATTTACAAAACACCCTGTATCTTTTCATAGTCTTTTGGGGTGAAATTTGTTTGCAGAGGCTGGCTTGGGGTTTTATTCCTCTTCTCTAATTTAGAACGTGCCTACATATGCACTCTTTTTTTATCATCAATTTCACCTATGGAAATTTCTCTAATTATTCTAGGAAAAATTATTCTGATCAGAAAGTGTCTACAAAGTCACCTAAAGACATGTTCTGCTTTTGATTCTCACCTCTATATGCATTCATACATGCAATGCCTTCATTTATTACTATGTATTTTTAATACACAGTAGAGGTACCTAAAAACCTAGGCAGAAATATAAAAATAAAATGGTCTGTACAATATGAGTGTATATGAGTATTTTTGCCTTTATTTTATATTTGTACTATTATTTCTACATGATAAAGAGTTTTTAATTGCGAGGATTTTTTCATGCAAGTGAGAGTTCTTTTATGCACTGAGTTTTCAGATCCTTTTGTAAAGTCTAAGGCAAGTGGCAGGTAAGTTAAATGGTACCAAGCACCCATTGTGTTGGAACATGTAATAACCATCAATGGTATATTTAGAAAATACACAGAGGGCAAGACAGGAAAGGTGGATATCCTTTTCTCAACCTTTTTTTGACCTGACCCAATTTAATAACCAGACAATTGTGTGCTTTTGACACAAAGACATTTGTACAAGTGATCAGAAACAGCTGCTAAGTTGTGTTATTTAACAATGAATGCAAAATATTCCTGTGAAATTATTTTTGAGCAGGTTGAAACTGCAGAAAACAGTGCTCCCAAAGATGGGAATGTTGTTTTTCAGCCCTCTCATTGCAATCTGAACTTTGAATTGATAGTACAGTAAGAATCAAATTCAAGATAATCCAGCTTTGAAAGTACCCATTAATTGAACCCATATGATAGAGCGTGGATAAATCAGTACTCCTTGCTTAGTGCTAATGCAAAAACTACAGAGTGGCTTCTTTGACCTATTTCACATTGCCAGAATGTTAGATTTGTAACAAACAAGAAACTGAGATCTTTCTCAAACGTTTCTGAAGCAGTCTTGGATACTGGCTTGAATACATGAAAGCTGTGCTTTCAGGCAGCTAAAGAGAGTAAAAGCCTGGTCTTACAAAATGCTTGTAATTGCCTGCTTGTATATTTACTGCCTTTAACTAGGTGCATTTAGTGACTGCTACTAACTTTTCAGGCACACGTGTGAAGAACAGTTTCTCAGTAGTGTTTGCGAAACTATTTATTTCTCTTATTGTATAGCTTATTATGAAAGTCAAGAGCACACGATAAAAATTTGAGAGTTGATTTAATTTGAGGCCTTTGTATTTCAGGGACCTGAAACTGGACAATATTCTTCTGGATGCAGAAGGCCACTGTAAACTGGCTGACTTTGGGATGTGCAAAGAAGGGATTCTGAATGGAGTGACCACCACGACGTTTTGTGGCACACCTGACTATATAGCTCCGGAGGTATTTTTTTGCACTGCACTAAGAATGCAGATATTGTCATTCATCAAACTGTTACATGTGTCATTTTAGACACTCTTTACATGTAGATGAAAACAATAGAAGATACAGACTAGATTTTGCTGCAGTTTCACTTAGGTAATCTTGCAGAAATTGATTACTCTACTGCTCACAAACAGTATTCCATGATAATAGGAGTGACAAAGCATGGGTTTTCTATTGTTTGTTTCCTGAAATTAAAAGTGTTCTACTCAATTTGATCATTTCTGACTCAGCATCATTATGAGGGTTTTTAGCAGCCTTAAAGGTGTTAGATGCAACTGAGTATTGCTACCTTAGTAGTCTTTAGTAGTTATAAAAATACTTTTATTTTTTAGTGAGACTTAGAAGGGCATGTTCATACAGAGAAGACCATATGTTTGGTGTAATTTTGTCTACAGTCTTTTTGGGAATAGAATTCTTTTCCTTTCTTTAAAATAACTGTGAGTGAAAGATGCTATGTGTATTGTACTTCTCATATGGAGAAACAAACTATAGACTTGCATAGAAAGATAAAAACTTTTCATATGAATGCTGCATATTAGTTGGCAACATGTCAAGGTGTTCATTGGATAAAAGAAATAGCTGAGAACAGTGTGAGTATTACTTATCCTAGATTTTAATATTATTAGATGCATTTCAAAGTGCCTAAAATGAATCAGTATTGAACAGTTAGTGTGCTAGGTAAACTTTATCTGCTCAGTTTAGTTAGTAACCTGTGATCTTTTCTCTTGAAGATTCAGTGTGCTGATTTAATGGAAAAATGTTGTTGGTTTGTCTTTCGTCAGCCATAAATTTGCAGTTGGGAAAAATATTATTTATTATTCATTAGAGACACTAAATCATAAATCCACAGTGTTAGTGTTCATGGCTGTCAAATTTTGGTGGCACAACTGACAAGGTGTGAATCATCTTGAAACTATCGTAATATAAATGTGTGTCTTACAGGGTTTAAAAAGTATCCCAGCATTAAAAGAAAATAAATACCAATGTGGTGGGTTTGGTTTTGTGTGAATTCTTGCCTGATTCATTATACTAATTGAGTCCTTTGACAAATTCTTCGAAAATTATTACTGAAAATAAAGCAATAATAAGAACCCAGGAATTTTTACGTGAAATCCTGGTTTCACTGAAGTCAGTACTCAGGCTTCTGATTTGTCATCTTAATTGCAGAATTTTATCTCCTGCTTCTATTTCTCTTGCACCATGGTGATATGTTTCAATTTCCCTTTCTTTAGCAGTATCTGAGTTTCAAAGAGTGGCCAGAGCACTTGAAAAGTATACATTTCACTTTCTATATGTAGTGGCTATAAAATGTAATTTTCATTCAATGAAGAATGGAGTTGGGACCCAGACCTGTATATCCAAATGTTAAACTCTTTTCTGTTTTTATGTTAAGACGGAATTTCGTTTTATATTGGTCTTGATTCCCAACTACAGCACTAAGCTCATGCTGTTCACCACAGGACTTCTGACTGCAACATTAAATATTATGTAAGAAGGTGGTGGATTTGCTGCCATTCCAACTCATTTTAAGGCTGTCAGCTTCACCTTAAACAGGCACCCACTCTACTTTCCCCAGTTCCCTGTCATGCTGAACCATTGCAGCCAAATTACAAGCCTCTCTCCAGTGAAAAGGAGACAAGAATTAAACTTGTTCCTTGTACAGCACTAGTTCTGTAACACCAAGTGCTACAATAAAACTCCTCATGCTAAGCTATTACTCGCCACTAAAGGTATTTGCTGTGAGGTTGAACTTGTGCCACATGAAAAGTTGTAGCCAGTTTTTCTGAAAGCAAGTGCAATTAAAGTGAGTGCTACAGCCATGTATTGTACAAGGGTTTAATGCTGTAAAAGGAACTTGAACAAAAATGCTTTTGGCTTCCTTCAGCCCAACCTAAAGGACAAGAATAAATCTCTCAGATGATCTCTGTGCAGCATTACAAGCTGGTTCAGTTTGTATTGTTCAAGACAGGGACAAGGAAATGTTTCACATTTTCCACCAATCTGTTTTGTATATATGACCTTTTTTCCCCTATAGTGTGACCTGCTTTAAACAGTTTGGAAGGATATGCAGCTCTTTTGCTCACAAGCATAGTCTTTTACTCAGGGGACTGATAAACTCCGTCAGTACTTCTGAGAACAGCATTGCATTGACACTTAACTGTGTTAGTGCAAATTGCATGGGTAAGAAACCCTGCCTGCTGTTACTGAAATCAGGCATTTAGTCCTGCTTAGGCACAGGGGATTAGAAGGGGCATGTCATGTTGAAACAGCAAATGTGCAGCTGAGAGTATTGTCTCACTTGTCTCTTCAATTCCATCTCCTTTTCTATGCTAGATCCTCCAGGAGCTAGAATATGGTCCGTCAGTGGACTGGTGGGCTCTGGGTGTTCTCATGTACGAAATGATGGCTGGGCAACCCCCCTTTGAAGCTGACAATGAAGATGATCTCTTTGAATCCATCCTTCACGATGATGTATTGTATCCAGTCTGGCTCAGTAAAGAAGCTGTCAGCATTTTAAAAGCAGTGAGTCTTCCATTACTTGCTTTCCTCCTCCTCTTCATGGGTTTTTGAAGGGATGGGTTATTGGGTTTTTTTTCCTTGATTAAAATTGAATTTGCCGAAAGTTGTTGAGAGCAGTCACCACTGGGAGTTCAAGCACAGTTCAGAGTGCCACTGTTAGGATAATGGGGCCTGGGATAAATTACACCGCTTGTGGGAAAGGAACAGAATGTTTGTATTCCACGCAGTTGTACACTGTATAAATCTGTGTACTGCAGATTCATGTTTCAGGGAAAACCCAACCAGCCAGAACTGTGCTATCACTTTGACACTTTATATCCTGCATGTTCACTAGAATGGGAGAAGCACTATGTCATTAAAGAAACAATGTTTTTTATTTAACCCACTTAGAAAACTTCCTGTCCCTCTGCCTTTCTTCCCCTGCCATCAAGATGGGTTGAAAGGCCTGTATTTAGAGCTGCATGTTCAATTTTATAGTTCATGTGATAAGCAGTCTTAATTTAGTGTAATTGTTTCTGCTCTGGTTGGTGTTTTTCAGTATGAGAAGTGACGTGACAGAAACTTGTGTCACTCAATGCCACAATTTTTTTGATCAGTCAAAACATTTCACAGGGCAACTTCAGTTTTTAGATTGTCTTTCTAAAGTCAGATTTATAAAGTTGTTCATTACCATGACACTGACATACATTCTTTCTTCTGTGCTGGTATCATCCTAAAATTAAAGACAAAACAACAGCAATATGCCAATACCCACAGTTTGAAAACCCAAGGAGGATTTCTGGCTTAAAAAAATAACTTGCTTTTTATTTATTCAATTTTTCAACCTTATTTGAAACTGGAAAATTTCTGCCTTTCTCCATATTTTTCTTTCAGCATCTGGAATAAGGGAGACTTTCAATTAAAGAGGGCAGCTGGTACTGCAAAATCCTGCAGAGATCTTCAGCTGGGGTTATTTTGAAATTATGTATAAAACTTGAACAAATTGTGGTTTTAACACCAGTGGACAAGTAACACATTCTGTAGAAATGCTCATCTTGATCTTTTAATGAAAATACCTTCAGGCTCATTCTAGCTGAGCAAGATAGGTGCTCTAGCGATGATTCAAAGCAGAAGTCAAAGTTAACCTCTCAGAAATGTTTGCTGAAGTATCTATTTTGCTGCGTTCACTGTAGTGAGAACATGGAGGATTTGTTACTGCTGATAATAATTTATTAACACATATTCTCTTTTCTGCCCCAAACGCCTCTCTGACTACTTTTCATTAGCTAACATGATGCTTTCATGCATCTATTTCTGTTTCCAGGTCCTTTGATTATTTTACTTCAGCAATTAAAATGTATGGACTCGAGGTACAGAATTCAGGCTGTTATCCAGGGTTCAGGGGTTATTTTGGAGTATTGTAAAGGAAGGCTTGTTGTCAATTTTCATACCTACATCTGAATTTCACTGTAGTCCAGGAGATTTTCTGTAGTTTTTGGGTTTCACGGTCTGTAAGACCTGTTGCTTTGTCATCCACAGACTTCTTTAGTGAATCTATGTTAATTGTCCTTTCTATTATTCTGAAAGCATTTGGTGGAGGGCAAAATGTAACAGATAACTCTCTGGGTTAAGTGTGTAGTAAAAGAGCCATTGTAACTGTTAGGAGAAGGTATTTGCTGTACAGGGGAAAGGGAGAAATAGATTTAACAATCAGAGCCTTATTGTGTTCATCCCATTGGTGATGAAAGGAGTGAGATGTCTGACTGTTAATGTTATACACGTCCTTCATTAACCACACACAATGAAGGGGCAGAATTGGACTGCAGGTGTAAGCTGTGTGTCTTTGTGAATGTAACTGCAAGTGTGTTAATCCCTCTCATTTCTTTTAAAGCTGACTTTTCTATAAATTTTTAACATACTATTTTCCTGAGTTTATATTTTGATAGTAGGCATGGTAGTTTGTATCTTGCTGTAGTCATACAGCATAGGCATAAATTAATATAATTTAATGGAACTATGACAGTTTATACCGTAAATAAAAGACATTTCCTAACATTTAGCAACCTGCTGCCTATGCATCTGTGGTGTGAATCCTGTTTGAAACTTGTGTTACTTCATCTAATACTGGTTCATATTCTGTTAAAAGAAGAACAGGAAAAGCAGAGGAAAGAAAGAGGCGTCTATGTATTTTACTGCTGAATGGCAGCAAGGGATTAATTTTGGAACACTTTGTTTCCTCACATTGTGCTTTGAGATGGGTTTTATTTTTTAGAAACTGTGTATTTTTACACTTGTTCAAGCAGCATGTGAGGAAAGTTTAATAAGAAGACATTCTCTTGTATTAAGTAACAATGTTGTCTTATTCTCTGAAGTAGTTTTCCTGTTATTTCCAGCAAAACACTAAGGAGGATGATTTTAAAGCTCAGTATTACAAGGCGGAACATTGCTTATCCCATGAAAATCCACACATCTTATTAGTCCTGTTTCTGTGCATTGACAGGAATTGCTATTTAAATTCTTTCCTGTGTGGTAATGAAAATAATTCTTCATTGAAATTGGCTCTGTGCTTCTTCACAAGCAATGGAGAGGTGGTGTCTCTACAGTGTGTGTTCCCTGTGTAACCGGGATGACAGTCTCTGGCTACACCAGCAGAACTCAGTTTTTAAGCTGTGTGATTTATTTCAAGAAGCAAAATTTGGGGAGTCCAGTGATCCTTGATTCAGGCCCCAAGCAACATTTTGTTCTGTTATCATTTGAGTTAGTAGGAATGCTGATCTTAAATGGCTTCTCTTTTCAGAAAAAGTTCCTGGCTTAGTATGGGAAAATAAAAAGGCAACACTTAATGGCTATGGCTGTCAGCTGCATTTGCAACAATCTCTTCAGCACAGTACAGTTAACGGCCATATCTGTCCTGCCAGTTGCATGATTGTTGATGCTGTTGATAAACAGGGAATAAATGTCAGCTTGCACTTCAGAAATAGGAAGGGTTTAATTAATGGAATTAAATGTCTGCTTTAGAAGTTTGAGATTATTTCATCATATATGCATATGATAATTTTGTTTGTTTTCTGTAAGTATTCACTCTTAAAATACATTCTTCATCATCATCCATTTCGAAGTTTCATAAAATTTGGGAAGTACAGCATTGGACTGTCTCGACTATCTAGTGACATTTTAATGTCCTGGGCTTCTTAAAAAATTACATGTCCGGATGCTTTCGCTGTCTCCAGTTTAAAACAAAGTTAAACATGGCAGATACTAGGATCATCTTTTACTTGTTTGATACCTGAATTATATGGCACAAAAAGCATACCCTGTAGTTTCAGTGTTCTGTTTCTGCAATACATTTGTCTGCTGGTTCCTGGCCTGCTCGCTCCAGTCCTGGAGATGAAATAAAGCAGAGGAATGTAGGAATGCGCTTTCTGGTTTTTCAAGAGACCTCACCAAAGCACAGTAATCCTTTCAAAATGTTTGTTTCTCCTGCCCATAGAAAATATTGCCTGTAGTTTAGATATGACTTGTCCACTTCCAGAAGAACTTGCAGAGCAGTTGAACACAAGACCAAAGAGAGGATTGTCTTCAGAACGACACTTACATGTCAGAAACAACAAACAGAATTGCCTTGCTGATCTATGTTATACCTTTAAAATGATAGCAAGGGTATTCTTCTGTGGATGGTTGATTTAGCTATCCAAAATCATCTTAAGGGCTTCAGTAGCTACTTACCTAATAACTGGAGTACTAAAGCAAGGGCAGTGATTTTTTTTTTTTCCTAAGGGTTTTTTTTCTCTACGGAAGAATAGTATAATGTGATGTGATACCTAGGTTAAAAGGGCACTGAACAATTATCACATTTTGTTTCCTTTGTACACTTTTTAAAACTTAAAAATGTTGTATAATGACTGAATATGAAGTCATAGCAAAGCTTGAGATAATTCTATAATGTGAGTGTGCATGTGTGTATAAGAACAGTGTTCTTTGCTACTTGAATTGCAAGGATTCTGTGTCCACACAAATTAGGAAATAAGTAGGGCAATTGCTAATAAAAGCAGGAAAAAAGAGAAAAATCAGGAAAAGTATTATGAGCTGCCATCACTTGATATAAATGTCTTACACAGCTTGTACAGCTTTTTGCTGAAGGGAATAGTAATAGTTTAAAAGTGAGAAGTTTATAAATTACCACATCAGAGGAGACCAGTTAGTTCCAGTTGCTGTCTCTAATGGTGTCCTTAAAATGAAAGGGAATGAGCAAGTTATGTCATGGAGTTTCTCAAGGGAGGCTTTGTGCAAGTACTGATTACTCTGTGTATTTCCTGAAACAGGATGCTTATAATTCATATACCTGCAGGTGCTGTTCTTACTTGTATTAGAATAAAATCCTAGAAGTGAGTAAGGAAGGTACGGCTTTTCATGTGTCTGGTTGAATGGAGTGAATGATTTTGCAACCTACATAAAGAAAGTAAGCAACAGTAAACATAATAAGTAGGCCCTATCCCCTCAGTTAATAGACTCTCTTTATTCATTTTAAGATAAAATAAGAGCTATCATGACTATTTAGAAGTGTCTCTGGAGGGTTTAAGATTTTCTTTCTTTAGTATTTTTGGGTAATGCTGGAATTAGAAATGCTGAAGGATAATCTGTTTCTTTAGCACTCCCAATCAGATGAAATTAAGAGGTCTCAACAATAAATTGAAAGAGTTTCCTGCAGTAAATTTACACTTTGGAGTCTCTGAATCTTCTAGTTTTGCTGGAACCTCTGAAATTTGGATGGCCAGAAAAAAATAACCTTCTGAAAGGGACTGTCTCTAAAAACATGTCTTTAAGAATTGTAGTGTGTAATTGAGCTGAGAATGTTTTCCAGGCATTGCCATTCATGTTTTAACTTTTACCTCCTATCCCTCCCCACCCTGTAGTTCATGACAAAAAACCCCAACAAGCGACTTGGCTGCGTGGCGTCACAAAACGGGGAAGACGCGATTAAGCAGCATCCATTTTTCAAGGAAATTGACTGGGTTCTTCTAGAACAGAGGAAAATCAAGCCACCCTTCAAACCTCGGATTGTAAGTAACAGTTTGCATAACATTCAGAGAAAACTTGGTTTGACAATTCTACTTGCTGGCTTTTCTGAGAAATGAGATTACCTGATGCAGCATTTGGGGGTTGAAGTAGTAACATAAAAACGATGCTGAAAACATTTCCTTGTCATTGTTTCTGTGAAGGTAAGTGTCAGGAATAGATTTAATGCACAGGAAAATGTTCATGTTCAGTCACATAAACCATGAGCGGGTTCAAGGCCCTGTTTTAATTATTTTTCTGTGTTCTTAAAGATACCATAGTCAGAAAAGATTATTTCAGTTGGTATTTACCGTCTGTACTTTCTATGTGAACCCTTCTATGGTTCTACATTGCTGATGGCCACTGGATTTTGTAGTAATAGACAAGAATTTGTGATCAATATTATTTAAAGATACTTGAACAAACAGCTTCTCAGGGGAAAGAAATGCACATCATGATTAGATAAATTTATGTCCTTACATTTTCCTGGGTAATAATCAAGTATTTCTATTTTAAAGTAACGAAAATTTGTAAATAGCAGAAAGTATGAAAGCCATGCAAAAATATTTTACTTATTCTAGTCTTCCTCTGGATGAAAACACAATTAACTAAATGTCATAGAATGTGTGCAGTTGCTTTTATGCTTAAATGGTGCAAGAGGGTAATTTTATGGTAAATCCTTTGAGATTGATTTGCTTCTTTTGACTTTACACATTCCTAATTACAATGTTTGATTTGCCTGTGAATACGGTCAAGGTACTTCTTTGTTTCTTCCTTTAGATAGCTTACAAAGTATTACAAATAAACAAAAAGCAAAAAAACAACTACCAAAAAAAAAAAAACCTTAGGGCTCAACACTGAATCCTAAATTAAATTTAGAGGTGAAAAAGTCCCTCTCTTTTTAAAGAATTGCTGTCTGTTACATGTAATGCATTTACTTTTAGTCCAGTGA
Organism: Atrichornis clamosus; assembly: GCA_013400975.1. Lineage (NCBI taxonomy): Eukaryota > Metazoa > Chordata > Aves > Passeriformes > Menuridae > Atrichornis > Atrichornis clamosus. Next base: position 266,546 of record WBMZ01002790.1, read on the forward strand.
GATGCATTTCCCCAAGTTCCTTGTGTAGGTGGTGAAAGTGGGGCTGTCTGTCCTCAGCGGGAGCCTGAGGTAGCTCCTCTGAGTCCACTCTTGGAGAAATCTCTCTCTCTGTAGCTATGCAGAAAAAGCCCAACGGGATTGACAGCTGTAAGTGAAAGCCCTTGTGAATGCCTTCCCAGGAATAATAGTGAGATACGGTGTTATCACAAGAGGAAGGTTTTCTTAATGCATTTGTTGGAGAAGGGGAACTTTATAATGCCGTGCCTCCAGGCAGAGGCAGCCTGAGCCAGCCCCGCTCCTGGAAGGGGTGCAGCCAGCTGGGCGTGCCAGTCCCTTACCCTGATGTCCAGCTCCACTCTGGACGTGTGGCCAGGTTGTTCCTGGTGCCTGAAGTGATGTACAAGTCTCTGCACTGCTGCAGGAAGTGTAAACCCCAAATTCACTTCTTTGGTATCTATCTGAAGCCTATTTAACACTGTGACTAACTGTTTTCCAGTCAGGTTCCACAGCCCTCAGATAGCTGCACACGGACGTAGTTGGTGTTTAGCTGAGTTGTGTGTGTGTAGCACTTCCTGTTTTCACAAGAATTTGGCCTTTCATCTCACAGTAATTTTTGTTGCTTGGCTCAGTGTTCATCAGAGCTTTGTTAATACAGTTATCAAATCAAGATACACAATTGCAGAATTACTTTCACTATGCCTCCATCTAATTTCCAGATTCCTCTCATCTAGTCTATTAATTGGCTGTTTTCCTTTCATGATCAAGATGCACAGTGGCTTTGACAATAGGTATTTTTATGAGGCCTTTATTATTTTTCTAAGTATTCCTGCTGTGGCAGTCGTTAAAAGTCAGGAGGCATTTCATATATCAGATCTTTTTATTCATTGCTGATATAAATGCCTTCTGCCTTCTCAGTGGAGCTTCTTTCTATTTCTGGTAATTATTTCACTGCTGTTATATTGTAAAGCCATTCCTATTTCATTAATTCCTGTTGTTTTGTTCCTTTTCTTCTTTTCTGCTTTCTTTAATGGTGTTTTAGTTGAATCCCTCAGTTTCAGTAGTGATTGCAGATTATTTCAGTGTAGTCCTTCGTATAATTTTTAGGACAGCTCCCTGCACCTTAATAATTGTTAGGGTGATTTTATACTTCTTTATTTACACCTTTTCTCATTTTTCTTCAGGCTACTTCTGTAATGTTGGATTTTCATACTACTTCTTTTTATATTTTATCTGCCAAGTTTCTTTACAAAATTTGATTCCTGCAGCCTAGTAGTTCTGTATGCTTGGATCTTTTTCTGAACTCCTTTTTTTTTGATAGTGGTAAATTCAGATAATGTGTATTCTACATTACAGGCATCTTTTATTATTTTTATGTTCTCAGTGTGCTCTCTTTAAGATATCTTCCCCAGTGACTGGGTCCCATCAGCTTTTACTGATAACTTTTCTACCCTTAGAAAGAGTATATTTTATATATTTATGATCCATGTTTATGATCCATCAGGTGTTTTGTACCAACTGTATAAATTTACAGTTGTTTGAATTTTGTAGTTCTGTAGCAATCTTTGAGCAAGATCATACTGAAATTATTTCTTGTCCTTGTAAAACTAAATGGTGTATTACTTGGAGAGTAAAGTGTAATATATATCTAGGCTGGAGAGAAAGATCACATGAATAAAATATAATTACTAATTATTCAACTTCAGAAATGGCAAAGGAATTCAGGGCAGTAAATTTCAAATGCTCTAAAGGTAATTTTGGATACTTGCCAAGCTAGAACAGATTTTGCTCACTTTGAAAAATTCAGAAAAGAGGGAGAAAGGGGAACATTAGTGAAATAAAATCTACTTTAGAATCTAGATTGAGCTCCTCTCTAAAGTCAGTTGTGGGTGTAACTTTGAGATTCATTCATTCAGATTAACAAATTTAACTGTTCCATAGCTATGGAATAACTATGGAAAAAATGTAACTAATGCCTGTGTTTGGAATGTTTTACGTTTTTAAACATATTTTAGTATTAATAGTTGATTATTTAAAAGTGACTTGTATTATTAAGAGGGGATTAAAAAATTATTTTAATCTTATGTTGAGGAGGGCCTAGTTCTGTGAAAATAGCTATTGAAAAGAGAGGCCAGATTATTCGTCAGAAAATAGACATTCTTGCGTGTGATATGTGAGTATACATACGTGTTGGGAAAGAAACATACAGTGCATATATAGTCATTTGTGCATTTTAATTGAGTTTTGCATGCACATACAGAATTCTGCTCATGCAAGAATGCATATGTTTACACAAGTAGCCTTCTATTTTCTGACCAACCATTACGATGACTAAGGGGGGAAAGCTTATGGCTACGTCGTAAACACTTACAAAATAAAACAACACAAAAGATGTATTCAAATGAGCTCTGGGCATTATGAAATGCTGACAAACTGAACAAGTAAAGTCATTAGGGAAAATGGTCGAACACTGAGGTCCCATCAGACAATGGAATAATCTGCCAAGGGAGGTCATGGAGGTGCTAGTGTGGAAAAAACCTTGTTTCTATTCTGCCTCACTACTCTGCTGATCCCCAAAACACACGAGTTCCTTGATTAGCACAGCTGGCTTGCTTTTCTGTTACCTTCCGTCTTTTCTCTGCCATAAAAAATTTTCTGAGGAGCTATATTACATGGTGCTGTGAGATCTGTGCTTCTCCATAGTTTAGGTATGTCTCTTCAGCTCTGCCAGCCTTAAGTCTGAATTTTTCAACTGGACTTGGAAAAAGCACATGTATTATCCAGACTTTTGAAGGTGTTTTTTTTTTAATTTCATTCACGCAGTGGATGGATGTAATTATGTTCCTTATCATGCCAGAAACATACTATTAATGTCCTTCTAGTTTGTACATGATTTGATTATTCTAATGATGCTTTTGGAAGCTGAAATTTCTTTCCTGTGTTCAGCCTCAGAATGAAAATTGCCAAAAGGTCTTTGAAAACCTGGCTATATTTTCTGAAGGCTTACAAGAGTGCCCTGGACAGAGCTCTCACACAAATGGCTGAGGTTTAGATTGCTAAGCAGTGGCAGACTTGCCACCCCAAGTTGCTCTAGGTAAAGGCAATAGAAGCAGATTTGGTGTCTCTGAAACCTGATGTGAAGGATCTTTGCTCCTTCAGTTAATGACTTGGAATAGAGAATACAAAGGGGTGAAAATGCACTGGGGCTCAGTCCTATGATGCATATTATCTTCCAGCTCTTCCTTTCATAAATCTAGGATCATGAGGCTTTCCAGAGGCAAAATTAATTTTATGTATATATATATATATATACACACATACTGTTGTTTGCTACACTGATAGTTTATTTCATGTAGAGCTGTTATAAATGTTAAGCTAGTGTAAAAAAAAAGTAATAGCTCTGGGCCATGTACATTAGAAATCAAGCAAACATTTAAACAGCTAGGAAGAAGATATTTGTTACATCTAAGCTCCAGTGACCTTCCATTGTCTTTTGAAGATCATTTTTGCTGTTCTTGAAACCTAATTCATAGAGTTTCACAGATTGTCTTGAAATTTTCTGAATAATATTATTCTTCCCTGAATGCAGACATGAATATGTAATTGCATATGCAAGAAATAAGTATCATTTTAGTGCAGACAGATATCTTTTCTCCAGAGCAACTGTTGTGAGACGGAAATCCCTTTGAGCCATTTTATTCCTATTTTGAGCTGTTTTGTCGCATGTATTCTTCCTGGAATTTTATTCCATTTAGAGAGTGAAATTTCCATGATCAGTAGCCATAAGGCCAGGCTGTGGTTTGCAACATAACCTATTGCCCAAGAAACACAAAGACTTTGATAGTATTTAGTGTTTCTCTGCTCTCCATCTTTCTTTGTTTCCATGGCTATGTTTCTGGCTTGGTTGAGTTGGTTATTTGCATTTTCAAAGTGCATTTGCCATCTTACAAATTAAAATAATGGTGCAGTAGATTAATTTCTTAACAAAGTTATTGATATGGTGGTAAGTGTGGTAGATCTTGCTTAGTGGCACGATGGGATGATTCTGTTTATCCATACCAAATAATAAACTGTGCAATTAAAACAGTCATTGGAACAGATTGCTCCTTCAGCTTTAATGTGTATTGATTAATTTTATATTGTTATAGATTCCCTGCAGGAAATTCTTGGTGCCATTTCTGAGAGCACAGCTGGCCAGCTGCAGGCTTTCCAGAGTGAACCTGTGGGCTGCTGACATGTCAGTAACATCAGCCAGTGAAGCTCAGAGTCGTGTGCACAAGTGGCAAAAGAGATGCACAATATCAGGTTGGAAAGGACCTTAAAGGTCATCTAGTCCATCCTCTCTGCAGTGAGCCTAATCAGTTAGACCAGGTTGCTCAGAGCTATGTCCAGCCTGCCCTTGAATGTTTCCAGGAATGGGGCATCTATCACAAATCTGAGTGAACCGTTCCAGATCATCCTCATTGTAATTAATTTCTGTCTTATATCTATTTTAAATCTACCCTCTTCCAGTTTAAAACCATCACTCCCTGTCCTATGGCAACACGCCCTACTAAAAAGTTTGTTCTGTTCTTTCTTTGAAGCCCCCTTGAAGTAATGAAAGGCCACAATATAGGTTCTTCCCAGAGCCTTCTCCTCTCCAGGCTTAACACCCCCAAGTCGCTCAGCCCTTCCTCACAGGAGATGGGCTCCAGCCCTCTGAGGGCTTTCTTCTTGGTTTTTGTAGAATTAGACCAGCACGGTAAAATCATTCTGATATTTCTTGGTCACGCTGGCTCAGTGTGCTGTGAGGAGCTGTGAGACAGTGGAAGCTGTTAGGCACTGTGCAGCAAGGACATTCTCACTACAGGCACGCTCCTGTCCTTCCAGAGTGAACTTTCACTGTCAACCCTTGAAATGTGCATGCAAACAGACAGACTTGCCATTTTCATCTACACTGCTGCCGATGTCAGGCTTGGGAAAATTTGAGATTTTGTCTAAGTCATCCTCAACACGAAAGGGCTGAAGAACTCTGAGCCAGAGGGTAATACAAAAGCCTGCTAAAACAGATGTTTGCCATATAGATTTCTTTCTAGCAATTAAACCAAAGTTTCATCACTACTGACTTCATCAGTGCCTGTGGCAATCCATTCATAGTGTGGCTTTATGGAGATGAAGTTAACAAAATAATCACATTACAATGATTCACTGTCAACTTGTTGCTTTCACAGAACAATAGATTATTTTAATTTTCTCAATGCATTCATAATTTTTTGATTTTTCATTCTAAAAGCTCATTTTCCTCAAGAGCATTAGAAACAAAATGAACAAGATAGTCTATTGCAGAATTGTATCTTGCAGTATGGACAACAACAGCTGCTGCTGCCTATTCATTAATATGACTCCCTTCTATTTTGCAGCCTCTTCCATTTCTACTCTTATATCACTGAGAATATTTTCTGAATATTTGTATACTCCTTCTTCATTTTTGACTTTTTGGGGTAGAGAGTTGGTCTAGAAGGTAAAACCAGAGACCCAAGAATTGCAAGATATACAAGTTCTTCCACCAGATTTTCTAGAAAGTCACGATGTGGTCTTGGCTGCATCACCTAACCTCTTCATGCTTCAGTTTCCCCTCTGTGGTAATCTCAGGATGCTTAATGCAAAGTTCTGTGCCAGCAAAAAAATATGACTGAGAAGTGTCAAAAAACAAATGCTCAAGATCAGCCTGGTTTTTAAATTGACTGAATGTTTAGGACTTCCCTTGGAAGAATGTTCTTATCCTATACCAGACCTCAGTGTTAGCAGATTTCATCTGTCTCGAATTTCCTACAGTAATTTGCACCTCTCTCAGCTCTGGCAAGATAATGATAAAGCATTATAGAAGTGCCTCCCCTCTTAGTTATCACTATCTGAGCCACCTTGTCTGTATGCAGTTTCCTTTGTGAACCTGAACTCCCTTGTTAAGTCTTGACTTAAGGATGCCAGCAATGTGTCCTGTTTCAGTTTTGCACTGCAGCAAAGGTTTGAAATGAAATCATTCCCAAATATGAAATTCTAGTCCTAGCCAATTATTGTGGGTTACAACTGGAGTCACTTGAGCACCGTGAACTTTCTTTCCCCCTCCCCTAAATGAGTGAAAAACTGGCAAAATTTTGGCAGCCCTTTGCCTATGACTGACGGACAAGCCGGATGCCCAGAGTGTTTGGAAGCTGGGTAACAAATAGCAGGCACAAATCGGCACCTACGGAGGGTGCAGCTGGGCTGTTTGCACAGGCAAACAGGCAGAGGCCGCACCTGCCCCGTGGGTAGGTGCCACACTGAACGGCTCCCGAAAAAAGTCTTCAATTAGAGAGGCGTGTGTTCAAATTGCTGCAGCAACCATCTGCTTACTCTGAAATATGGCTGGAATCCTTAAAGAGGGACCGCGTTTCTGGAGAAAACTTTCCAATATGTTAGCCTGAAACATAAGTTCTGTAATCTCAGATTCATTTTCATACATGAGTGCTAACAGGCAAAGATTTTTTTATTTTTTAATGAGGGATTTTTAACCTGGTGTTGGGAAGTCATGATACTGTTTTGATGGGGGTTCTTTGGCACGCCTCTACTTTTTTGTGACAATAGATTGTATCATCATCCATGCAGAATTATGACTTTGCCTTTACGCTGTGGGGAAGAAATCCTGTAAAATGCAGTATCATTCAATAGCACCAGAAGAAATATAGGAAATTACAGGCCAAGTAAATTTCTTTTTGTATAAATGTTCTCTCTTTTCAAGTTTGCTTCAGTGTGAATGTCCCTCTTTAAGGTAAGGCCTTCAGTATGGGGAAAATGTCAAGGTAGGTCCATTTTTAGGCCTAATAACCTTGAGGTGTCCCTTCAGTTTCATAATATATATCCATTCAGTCATCAGTGCATGGCAATGAGCATTTAGCAGATGGGCACGCAAGGGGCTATACTGCATGCCTTTGCATGAAGTGTTACTGCTTAGACAAAACACTGGGGAGTGATCTTGGGACCTCAGATCCCCATGTACCATTATTACACATTGCACATTATGTATTTCCCACTTGCTGCAGACATTTCAGGCATAGGAAAACAGTGGGCTTTCTTCTGAGAGTGACACCGTGGTGATTAATACTGGAATACAAAAAAACCCCAACAAAAATGTTTAGAAATGGGGTAGACTGTATTTGTCAGAATGCCTAATATACATCCTTTAGAAAAACTAAAGAAAAATGAATGTGAACTTTTGCGACAGACTTTTTATTACAAACGGCCATAATGGTGGAAGTCCAACACTTTTTTTGCATGCTGCCCCTGCCATGGGTTGTGATGAGTCAGAATATTTAATGTGGAATGGTTCCTAGAAGTTACACTTTCCTGCTACTGGTTCGAGTGTCAGCCAAGTGGCTGCTGATTGAGAAGCATTGGCTGTTGTCAGGAAATGAAGTTTGAGATCTCAGCTGAGCTTGCCATGGGCAGTTGTGAACAACAAGCAGTACCACAGTTATGCCTGCAACATAGCTCAGACCAATCAGTGCAGCAGTGGCTGGGCAGGACAGAGAAGTCTGGAACACACCTGCCTCTTCCCTCAACAAAGTAAAGGACCTTGGTTTTCAAAGCTTCAACTAGCTTGGCACTTTGTGCAATCACTAAGTTTGCTCAAAGTGTAAATATATAGCTTTTGAAGAGTCTATGTGCAGCTTGTATCACAGCTTAGAGAAATCAAAATCACGAGTAAGTGAGCTGGTATTTTTAAGGGATGTCCAGTGTTGTTTTTTTCTAATGAACAAGGTTTTGTTTTCCCAGAATTTCTCATTCAGTTAGCCTTATTTTGGGGGGTTTTTAAAATTATCTTCAACATCAGTGCCTACAGCAGCTGTTTTCAGATGTGATTGCCACAACAGTAGAATTACAGAAGTTTGAAAGCTACTTTCCAGCACTGCAGGTTCCCAAATATTTATGTTAAAGAACTTTTATTATGCTTCATTTGATTCTGTAGGGGGGTCCATCAGTATTCATTTGGTTTTGTTGAGTCCTGGTTTTATACGACTAAAATATTTTCATACTGGATAATTAAGTCCATTTAACCATCTGTTAAATGTACATTGTTAAGTGATGCCCCTTGGGATAAAGTGATAAACAGTCAGAGTATACCTGCTGTCCTTTTGGGCTTCCCCAGAAAAACTTTTTGGTTGCTTTAATCTCCAGTGCTATTTTCATAAAGTAATTTAAACCATTATGTGAAATAATCTTATCACGTTTCCTTACATTCTTATGTACATTCTTAAGAATTAATACAGAAATATTTTCTTTTTGTATTAATGTACATAATAAATAATATTCCTGGGTTGGGCCTGTTTCTGATGTCAATAAAAGCCAGTGGAAAAACACCAGGTGATTAAGAAGCAGTAACACCTGCTTTTTATCAGAAGGTGGAGAGGAATTTATCAAAAAAAAGTCAAGACTCATTGAAGGCTGGTCATTCATGATGAGTCCCATCACAGCTGGAGTCCAGTGAACATTGAGTATAAAAAGAGCTTTGGCTTTGAGTTTATTTCTCGTGCAGAACTTTCTATATTAGCAGTATACTATGCTAATGCAAGCATTAGGTCTTACTAGGATGTTCATACAAAATAGGCAGCAAAAATTTGTCAATGTTTGTGTTCACAGTGCAGCATACTAGTGCAAAACTTAATTCCTTTGACATATGCACTGATAGGCAGATGGTGGACTGAAGCAGCTGATGTGTAGCCACTTCTCTGCAGTAGCAGGATAGGGAAGACGTGTTTAAATGGTGAGGAATCCTAGCACTTCATCAGCTGCTCTCCTCTTGTTTTGCTGCTGTGCCATTCTAAGGGATTTGTTACCATGGAGGCACAGACCTTGTACTGGTCCTCTCAGCAGCATGCTCCAGAAGTCATATGCTTAAATCCTGCGGGATGAGAGGAACATTCAATCTAGATATTTATGAAAAATCTTAAGCACAGATCTTGTTCCTTGCATGCCATATTCATGTTTGTGAAGGACCTACAGAACAGCAGTTGCCTTGGCTTAATTTTGGAGTATGGAAAAGAAGGATTTGAAGACCGTGACTTCCCAGGACTGTTCGAAAGACTGCATTTATATTTGACAAGAATAAGAAGAAAGGGAGATTGAGTTTATGCCATCATGTCTGCATTTACGGCTCGACTTCACAGCAAGATGGGGTTCCCACTGTGCAAAAAGCCATATACATGAAAGACAGTCAAGACATTGTAGATAATGACAGACAAAGAGATCACAGCCCACATATAGGAGAACAAAAATAGGAAGCAAATCAGGTGTACAGTGAAGAGAAAATTACTCAAGCTCAAAGCAGATCAGTAGCAGAACTAAGAATTAAACTCATGTCATTACAAATTCTGCTATGTCTCACTGTGTTCTTTTAATGAAACTGTATTCCAAAAAAGCAGTCACAGGGTCTGGAAGAAAGGTGGAAAGGAGATGTACTGAGATGCAGAAGTGGTAGGCACTCATGCACAGTCGTTCAATGCCTTTTATTTAATCTACAGTTTGTATGCACATTAGTTTAAAAAACAAAGAACATCTTCAGCTGCTTTCTAAAGTCACATCCATCTTTATTTTACTCTGTCTTTGCAAATGCTTGAAAAGAATCATTACACTTCAAAATATAATCTCTAACAATTCAGTAGTCTTAGAATTAAACTATCTCTGTGTAGCTTTCTCTATTTTATAAGGTAAGACCTGCTATACCATTTTGCTATATGAAAGCCTGTCATATGCATTATCCACATCAAGCTAAAAGCTTTATTCTTAATTAGCTAGAGCATCAAAGAGCATGAGGTTCCAGAAATGAAGGCAATCTTGCCAAAAACTGTGTAGCATTCTTACTCTCTGGCCTGTAGTGTGTAACTGAGGGGAATGATGCTCCCACTGTACGTCTTGCTATTACCTTTCAAGCTGTGGAGTTTCTTTGTGTCCTGTGTCACAATGCACATGTTGATGTCTCCTCAACAGAAGAGGGCTCAGAATCACAAGATACTGCTATATAATTTCATGTTATGAGCAGTAAGGTTTCCCTAATGTGGTACTTTTCTGTAAATAAGCGTGTAAGTGACTGTAGGCAGAATAAAATGTTGGAAAGTCAGTAAGTCAGCATTTGTTCAGGATACATAGAGTGTCTTGAAATATTTCATTATATCATTCATCTGTTTACCGGCATCACAGTCTCCTTAATTTATTCCTTGTCTTTGTGATTGCTTAAAGAATGGAAAGTAAAGTAAATCTATTGCTCTTTTACAGAATAAATCTGGTCAAATACCTCAGTGTACTGTTAGAACCTATATTTGGGTTATTTTTTCAGTGATTTTAGGGATGTCTCTTGGAAGCCACTGAAATTCTGGGAACACGTGCCCTAGACTTACCAACCTGCCTTAATTTCTCCTCTTTGCAAGTCAGCTCCAGTGACTGGATAGTCCTTTTTTGGCAAAGGACTGGGGATCAGGAAGACAAAAATGCTTCTATGCATGTATTTGAGGACTCACCAGCAGGTGGTTTAGCACATTGTCACAGATGCAGCAGCCCTGATTCCTGTAACTCTGCTATAACAATGGTTGAAATGCAGTTTCAGGAGAACACAACTGAGATTGGGCTAATCTTGGGTGTGTGCCAGAATGTAAGAGGGGAGTTGACATTGCTGATCATGACTGTAGAGCAGTTGAGGATGTCAATGGAAGCTTGCCAATATGATGTGAATTAGAGAGATACACATATAAAATCTGCACTGCAGAGTAGATCATAAGATTTGCAACAGGGATCGCATTGTGTGAGGTGAGGGGTATTTTCATATGACTGTTCCCTTACTTTCTCTTCTTGTATTTCCTCCCTGCCCCAAGAAGTAGTATAAAATTGTTTCTTGTGAGGTTAAATCTCTCAAAGAAGCCTACCATAAGGGGAAAATGTAGTGCAGGAGTTCAGAAGTTGGCACTCTTCCCCTGCAATGGTTTTCACTTTAAAAAATGCACGTATTCTACCATAGCGTAGTTCATGTGCAGCGGCTGCGTCACAATTTAGTTCTAATGGAAGCAAGCTCTGACAAAGTGGGTACGATGGATCTTGAGGGTAAAGGGCTAACCACAGTTGGGAAGCTGGTGCTGAGGTCCCCTAAAGCTCCTGTGAAATCTATTTCCATCGTTGTTCTGCACAGAGATAACTGTTGTGATTGTAGCCATCAGGCTGTGAACAAAGCAGGTTTGCTATATATAATTTCAGTGCTGTATCTCGTGGTGATGCTAAAACCACACCCAAGTAGGGCCATAGGGGACAACAGTTTTACAGCAACTGCTGGGAAAGGTTCATTGCCCAGACTGCTTACACAGGGGGGTTGTCAGGGAACCTGCAGAGCTTTGATTTTGTTTGCCTTGCTGTTGTTTTGTGGTGGTGGTGGTTTTGGGAGGCTCTGGTTTTGAGAAAGTCTGTGTAAAAGCAAAGTACAAAGGTTGGCATTCTGGCCATGTAGTCATTAAATGTTTATACTCTTAATTATTTAGGTTATTCCTCCTTTCCATTTGACCCATTTCACAGTCCTAAGAAAGATACATACTGTTTCAATATAAATGTGGTTTCAACTTACTGTATTACAAATGATCCCTTTTAAAATTCATAGTTTTGTTAATTAGTTTGGTGTTTATTAAATATCTGTGTACTTCCGTAACAGATTAAATTGTGGCCTGCATTGGTTGACATGCTTTTCAAACACTGTTTCACTATCTATTAACATCTTTATTGAGTGGGGGGGTTCCCACTGCTTTCACTTAATGTGGTGTCCTTTTCATCTAATGAAAGCATAATCCAAGAGAACAAATTCTCACCCTCTGCTTGGAAGTAATGAATGTTGGTATACTTGTAAAAGCTACTTGGGTTCAAAACCCTTTTTAGCATCATAAACTTCAGTTGAATATACCACAGCTTATGGCTGATGTGTTGTCACTCTGCCATGTGTGAATAGAGCCATTAACATGCTGAGAAAATGTAATAACTTATGGTTATTTTGATAATGTGTATTTCTTATCTTCTGAAATAAGAGAAGCTAGAAAATGCTTCCAATACTGATACAGATTCTCAGGAAATGCAAATACTGTGAAGAGGCATTCTGAGGATAAACTGAATGACAGGCCTGAAGTGTTTTGCTTCTCAGCCCATTTCCTTCAAAATATTCATACTGAATTTCAACATAAATAGCATGAATTATGTGCAAAAGTGAGTGCTCATTATAGTTGGGCTCAAATATTTAGAAGCTACTACACCTTTATGAAAAGAGATCCAATCAGTGGTACGAAGTGATTTCTGCCTGTGCTGTGGTTTTTGTTATCATAATAAGGAGAGGTGAATGAGAGGACAGTGATATGTGAGGTTAGCCACATAACCTTGTGCTTCAAACCAACTGGTTTGATGTCTTGAGTTTCCATTTGTCTTGATAAGTATAATCTCAAAATCTAATCAGCAATGAGGTAAATGCAAAATGTTTAAACTCTTATCATCCTGATCTAAGAATTTCTTCTTGATGATGATACTGTATCAAACATGTGAAACATTTATTTCTTACTGAAGCAACATTCTGGATAAAATTAAGTGACATCATGTAATACATATGAGACGGTGTGACTCTTGCTGTGTGTCCCATTCCTGCTGCCCTGTGCCCCTGGAGCTGCACACCAAAAGCTGAAGCAGCTCCTGCCCAGATCTAAAGCATCTGTCACAGTGTGGGGTGTGCTGCTGATACAGCCTGGTGCCTCTGGTGAAGCTCCCCAAACCAATGACAAGCCCCAGGATTTCACTGTGGACTTGAAAAAGAGATGAAGAGGCACCAAGCACTGCTATTGACAGAAAATTGAAGTGTAGTGAAGTTAAAGATGTTTCACTCAGTGATACAGAAAGGCCAACCTGCATCTGCATTTCTGTGCTGACAGTATCTCGGACCATCAAAATCATGCATGAGCTTTGTATATATTTTGTGTCAAAAGGTCCACTTACAGAAAGGTATCATAGAACAGTATTTTTTTCTTCCAACATAACTGGTTCATTGTTATAATGATCATTTCTGGCCTCACTTCTTGTATTGGCTGTCTGTTCTGGATTAGCTCCACATTCTACTAAACTAATCAGAAATCTATTAATTGATTTAAAGAAGATTCCTATAGTTCAGTCTAAACACCACATTGTGAATTTGTAAGACAATCAGACTAAAACACAAAACCCAGTCTTTTGTGGCAGTGTTGTTTCCTAGCTAGCATCTCCATCTTTTTTTTCATCTTCTCTGAGCAGCCTTTGAAGCTGATGAACTATTCCGATCCAACTCTTGAAGCTGGGTAGCTTGTAGTGGACTTAAAAGAGTTTCAGTCATTTTCTGCAAATTAAGTGAATATAAGTAACTAGGAGAGATACTTCGTAATGTCTCCAAACTGGAGAATTAATTTAATCCTTATTAGGCAGAAGAGAGTCCACTGAGCCTCTTGGCCTCATGACACAGCTGATGAGATGTCCAAGTTTTGCTGAGTTCCCTTGTTTGGAACGCCTTCTGTCAGGTGCCTTCCTGCAAGGATTTCTGTGGCATTTCAGTACCAAAGGCTCCTGTCATTAACATTTGGTTCATGTAATTAATGAAAGGCATGGCAAATTTTAACCTTCTGAATGCATTTTCAGTGATAAGAACATCCACTTAGATTTCCTTTTTCACTGTTGAAATTAACTTAGGCATTTAATAATCACCGACAGACAAGATTGGTAATCCTCAACACTGGAAATCTTAATAAGCAGATTTTAGAGGGTTTTTTTAAAGTTTGAGTTTGTGACTGCAGGTAGGAAATGAATGTTTTATTGAAATGGCAGTAAAAACAAAAACAGTTCAGAAAACTACTGTTTAATGTGAGGTTGTTAATAGCATATTTTAGTAAATATGTGAAGAAATTTGAGGGGGGAAAAAAGGCATTTTGACTCAAAAACCCAGTATCTCTTTGTCCAAAGTCTTACAGGCCAACGAGGAAAGCTGATTAAATGGTGTATGAAGAGAGAGTCTCTTAAAGTTTCCCTTGTCTTTATCTCTTTGAATAGAATAAAACATGACTTTGACTTAAAAAATCATCATCCTTGATGGGTAGTAGTCATATCGGTTTATTAATCCATGGGGTTCTATCTCTGTGGCCTGAGTGTTATTACACCTAATCAAATCATGTCTCCCAAGTCACACTAGGCCAGTGCTCAGACTGGAGACCTGTGAAGCAGTCGCACTGCTGGGAGAAAGAAAAGCAAAAGATCAACTGGCCAGCCACACGTGTCCTGCACAAGAAGTAGTGAGTCACTATTTCTTCTCGCTACCAGAGATATCGTGCTGGTGGAGAAGCCATCTTTCTGATGAGATTTGGAATTGGAATTATGTCATCTTTAGTCACTACCAGTGCCATGGCACTGCTGTTGCTGTTTCTCAGACAGACAGCCCCTGCCCTTGTGTAGCTGAAGATGCTTGGGTAGTCTAGAGAGAAAAAAAGAAGCATCTGAAACGTAATCAAGTTTCTGTGTGTTTGGGAGGACAGCTGTAGGTATGAGCCTTCTTTTTTCCTAGTCCTCTAGTTTCCTCAGTCATCTGAAATTGAAAATCTTACACGGAAAGAAGTTTGACAAATTTAAAATAATGTGTCCCAGAGCCTCAGGAATTGCAGGCTAAATAAACAGAATCCCACCCATTTTAAATGATGCATTTAGCAGCCAATCTAAACATTTTTCCTTTTATCTTCATGATTTTTTAATGTTCAAAGTTGAATAATAGCTATACTCTGTTCTTTTATATACTCTCCTTACCTTGCAGATCTTCCTTTTTTTCTCAGCTTCCCTGCTAGAAGACAGCCGCAGCCCTTCATACCTTGTTCCTGAGCCCTCATGGTGCAACTGTGTGTTGGTTCATGCTCTTGGCCTGTAGAGTATTCACAGTGCAAGTACATTAAAATAGCAATAGTAGCAGAAATGTGGCCAGACCTGTTTTGTCTTAGCAGATGGAGCCTTGCAAAATAGTTGCAGCTTCAGGAAGAAAGTGCCTAAGTTGCTAAGGAAGGTTTATCAGATAAATCTTTCTATTGAAAAGAAGTACTTGTTATGAACTCTGCCTTTGCTGTTATATGGCTTAATCCACTCACTTTTGTTCCCTGTGATTTGTTTAATCTCACTTCATCAGTTGATTAGAGACTGCGTATCCTTGCACTTGGATTGCCCCGTGCTTGTCCTGTTAATAAATTGGGTGATTCACCTCTATGCAGCCAGAACTGCATGGACTCATTTAAAAATCTGAGAAAGTAAAAACTTTTATTTCCTCCTTTGGTCTTGAAGGCATATTTTAAGACATGGTAGGCTTTTACATCTAAGCAAATACTTTTGGTTGTTGTTTCAGAAGTGTTTGGGATTCAAAGTTCCACTGGAAGTACAATTGTTTTTAATCAATAGGATTTAGGTACACCGATGTTGGGACACCTTTTTAGATGTATTCTTCTGCACTCTTTTTTCGTCTAACACTTTCAGAAGTCTTAGTGAGAGTTTTCTAGAATAAGTAGCTATGGGGAATTAATTGCCCCTGATAGGCTTTGAGGAATTTATCATCTTACTATTTTAACTTCAGCAAGGAAATAACACTTTTCACAAATACGTTCAGTATGAAAACCTGAAAATAGTATGTATAGTGTTTGTTTTCAGCTATTCCAGAGCTTATTTGCCCTCAATAGCTAGTGCTTAAAGTGTGAGTGTAGTCACATTTCTTTTGCATATACCTACAGTTCTGAATTTTAATTCTATTTTCTGCAAATATTCACTCACGTCCTTCTGCTTTAGTGACTATTTCTGTGGCAAATTTGTTGTGTGAGTGTGTGAAAGTACTATGGTAGGACATGAAGAACAAGAAGAATGTAGATGCAGTTGCAATGTAATGCTTTTTAAAAATGAGATGAAATTTCATTCTTGCAGTTTTTGCCCAAATTCCTTGGAAAAAGCCTCATAAAGTCCAAAGCCATGTCCCTCACGCCTTATGCAGTTCAGAGTTATACAGGTCACATACGCTTCATGTCTGATCTTTATGTACAAAGTAAATATTTCAACTGTAAACAATATAAACATATATATATATGTTTGTTAAGTCCTTATCCCTTTCCTTTTAGTGGAATTCTGTAGATAGAGGCTGCGGATTTTTGTTTGTCTACACTTGGAAAGTACTTGGTTTACAAGTGACAGTCTCTTGCATTTATATAGACCTTTTTTTCCCTGTTTCTGTAAAGTTCTTACAGTGTAGGTGAAGGTTGCTATGATCACTTTACAAATGTGAGAAAGAAAACTGTTTAGCGTCTCAGTAGAGCTGATGAATAAAATACATTTGTATATATATGTTATAGAAAAGTTAGCCTACATTGAAAGAGGGTATATATCCCATCTGGAATATATTAATGTACTTTATGATGTATGACTTTGTCATTTTATCATTTTACTTTGCAAGTCAAATAGCAATTCTAGTTCCAGTATCATCTTAACCTCAGACACATGCAGGATGAACAAAAAGGTTGTTTTCCGTGTGTCAGTGTGCCTCCATTAGGTATCACCCAGGTAATTATTAGATTCCACTAAAGAAAGAGAAAAGAGACAGGGTAAAGAAAAATGTTTATTCCAATTCTCTGAACCTGTACATGTCTGAAATACATGCTAACGTGGAAAATGTGAACACTGCAGGTTCAAAGGAACGACCATGGAGATTGTTTTCTGCTGTAGCCTAGAGTATTTTTTTCATGTAAGTAGTCACAGATAGTCACTGTCGTGAGTGCCCTGAGGACAGCAAATCAGCCTCCCCAGGGGTGTCTCTTAATACCTCTTGTCCCAGAACATGCACAGTTATACTTTGTTGGTCCAACTTTGCTGAAGGAGTGAGGTGCTTTAGACTTCAGTGGGAAATCTTGATGCCATTGAAATAAAGAGTTCTGAGGTGGATATCTCTGGAGACAGAATTTCACACCTTACCATAGTGCTCTGAATGACATTTGGTTTCATTAAGAAACCTGAGTTGCCAATGTTGAGCTCAAGGATTTTGGATTGAGAGCTGCTGCAAGCTACATCTCAGATTTTTAAAGCTGAGTGTAGCCCAATATAATGAAATGGTTAATTTAGAGTTAAAACAGTAGGCTGTGTTGGGGGGAAATCAATTAACTCAGTTCACTCTGTGCCTCTGAAATGAGATACGATTATGTTCAAATCTAAGAGGAAACAGCCGTACCACCTACGATGCCAAAGCCTTTTTTAAACTAGTCCTAATCTCAGCTTCCTGCTTTATCATCATATTGCTATTCCTTCGCCTGTCAGAGACCCACGAGTCTCTGGGAACTCATTTATAGTACTGCTTCTGTGGCCTCTCCTGAACTCATTTATATTTCTTGCTCCTGTAGCTTCTCTCATACATCTGTTATTATTTGTGTGAAGTAGCTCCTCTTTTATTTCAATCATTCCAGAAAATTCGGCCTTTCGGGGGGATGGAGAGGCGGGAGAGCACCTTTTATTTAATTGTGTTGTTTTACCATTCACCTTATTTATATTTTTCTTCTCAGAAAACCAAAAGGGATGTAAATAACTTTGATCAAGACTTTACACGAGAAGAACCAGTATTAACACTAGTGGATGAGACAATTATAAAACAAATCAATCAAGAAGAATTTAAAGGGTTCTCTTATTTTGGAGAAGAGCTACTGCCATAGACAACGTTAGGCTGACAGATGAATGATGCTGCAAGAAGTGATTCTGAAGAGATCATCAAAGTACTGAGACTCAGTAGATCAAGAACTACTTCTTTTACCCTGAGCCCACATCCCCAGTGAAAGTTATATTTATTGGTTTTACCCTTTAATCTTCTGACCTGAAAGCACTCTTAATTTCTGTCTCACAAAGCAATGCAAAATAATTTTGTATCAGAAATTGTAGATGTAACACACTGCCATGTACTTGCAACTTTTCTTTTATTCCTAAGAATAGAAATTCCCAGAGGACAAAATCACATCTTTTCCATAGAAAATGAAGCTATGCTATTAAAAGCAATTTAGCAGACCACGTTCTGTAATCATCATACGTATTTAAGCTAAGAAGGTGAGAACAGTTTCTTCTGCACTGGTGGTTATGGTGAGATCTGTACTCAGCTGCCCTTTGGAACCAAAGTCTGCCTTCATGGAGATGTAATCCTCAATTATTAATTTATTGTGGAGAGGTACAAGCTATAAAGTTGTCCAGAAAAAGAAGCACATCAATTAAGGCTTTCAGTGAAGTTCCTCGTACAATGTACAGGAAACTCTTAGGAATAAGAGTCACGATGATAACTGAAATTTTATATTAAGCAAGAAATAGATACTACATGGATAGATACTAAAGGGCTAAAGAATAAAAAGCCTATTGTACTTTAACGCAGTTATATATAGCCATTTTACTGTTTTTCAAGCAATTGGGTGTACTATCCATGTTACCAAAATTAATATTCTTCTAAATGAACCATTAATGTGATGGCAAGCTTGCAAATGTTTACAGTTAATTTTACATAAAAAATTAATTCTAAACATTATAAATTTGCCTTTTCCATTGTAGCTAAGTTGGTAAATGATTTCTTATTTATATTTATTTTCTCAGCAGTGTGTTACTTTTGCACACTTTTACAAAACCATAATACTACTGTGTTTGTTGGGTTTTATGTTAAAATCTAAAAAGAAATCTGCTTTTAGAAGACATTTTACAAAATAAGGCTACATGTGTCTTATGTGGAAATGTGTTAAAAAACTGAAGATCAAACATTCACAAACTGACATTATTGAAAGTTGTAAATTGATATTTTTTTGTGTATGAATTGAAATGGTAACTCATGTGGACAATATTACTAATGTGAAGTTACCTCCTGTAGATATGCTAACAGTGTTATGTACTTATATTTCCAGGACTACCCTGTGGTTTGGTTTTGATTTTCTTTTTTTTTTTTCTTTTTTCTTTTTGGTTTTTTTTTTTTTTTTTCTTTTTTCTTTTTGGTTTTTTTTTTTTTTTTTCTTTTTTTCTTTTTTTTGTGTACATGTGTCGCTGAGGTCATTTTATTATATATTTTACTGGACTGAGTGAGCGGTCATTGGAATCCATTTTAATTGTTGCACATGGATTTCCAGCTGCACAAAAATATATATACTTGTGATTGGCAAAGTGGCACTAAAGAAGCTTTTTTGCCTTTTGTACAGGTGAGATTTTGTATATAGTGTTTGCTGCAAGGCCTGTGGAATTCATTGAATATAGAGGTATCAACTGCTGCATGTTCAGGCATACTATTAAAATGTTAGTCTATGAAAGAATAATTATAATAATGTCCATGTGCAATACTCTTGTATGTGTATTGGTTCAAGTTACTGTCAGAGAGATGAGGTTTTTGTTATAAAAGATGTAGACATATATTAAGCTATACTAAATCTCTTGTATAGTTCTCTTCAACTCTATTATGACATGATAGAGCTCGGAAAGAGAAAGGAATGTTACAAATCGTGGTGGACAAAGTGTGAATCATTGGCTTTAAGAGATAATCTCGGTCTCAAGCAGATGAGTTAGTTTGTGTCAGTTTTGCGTCTGGCTGCTCATAGCCTGTTACTGATGACACCATTCAGTTCCATTTTGTTTTGTTTTTAAAACTCAGGTGTAATTATTATATATATTCTTATGATTATTTCAAAATATTAAATATTATGATATATCAATTAATGTGTTGTCTGGCCTACAGGTGTAATAAGAATCAAGCCTTTAGTTTAATTTAATTTATCTTCAGTAATCTTTTGTACTGGGAAAAGACTAGCTTCTGGAGCTGAGTACCAGCACAGAAACATCTTAATGATTGCATCATCTCAATGTTTAAATTTCTTTCTCTCTTAGAAATATATTGTAGAACTGCCCATCAATTTGTGTCTCGCCACTGGCTCTGTTTGTTTCTCATCACAGTTAGCTTTTGACATCCAGGCAAGAACTGATCACAATGCTAAGGCGTTCTTTTCCGTAGGTGAGTAGACTGCTAGGAAGGCAAGTTACTGGGTAGTGCACTACTGTTTGTTCAACAAGGGGCCTTTACACAGAACTCTGAGCATTTATTTTGAAGGAATAAAAGCATCCTATACAGCTATTGTGCACAAGCTATGTAGTCTGTATTCCCGTTTCTAACGTGAAGAGAATTAGCAAATGTTTGTATTTCAAGAGGCCTCAGTGCCTGCACTGTTTGGTAGGATGCTAAGAGAAAAGTGAAGGAGATAGAAACTTTTGCATGGGCAGATAATTCTTCAATATAAATAGTTAGATCCTCTGCCTTGGGTTTACATCAGAAGGTTTGTCTGTTACCTTGAACATTTTTTAAAGATAATTCTTAAAAATGGACATTCTGTTACATTTCTGCCTGTTCTGTAAAATCTTTTCTGTTCCTTCTTTGTAAAATGAGTGCAAAATGCCAAAAATATTATTAATAATAATAATTACAAAGAATCCATTGTTTCTTGGTTTTCCTCCCAAACAGACTTTATTAAAAATGGAAATACATTTTTCTCCATAGGGTGAAAGATAATTCTCTCCAAAAAGGCTTAAAAATTACCTCTTTTTAAATTATGTGCAGAATAGTTCTGGCTAAATATAAAATGTATTCAGTTGGGGGGGGTAGGATTTTTTTTTTATTGTGAGGATTTATTTGTACAGAATTTTTTTCTTATGGATGTAATTTGAATCTCTTGCCATTCATTAGTGTTATTTCATCGTAAAACATTATTACTGTGCCAAATGTACTGTATTCAAAAGGATGTGAATGTGTATTGTTTCAGAACCTAATAAATACAATGATGTTAAATCTTATATTTTTCCCCAAAGTTTTCCTGAGTATTTCCTAGGGAGGAAGAAAGATAGATGAGGGATGAATATTTTTCCTGTTACATGCTGTACAAAATACTGTAAGCTTGTTTTTTAGGAATGGATATTTTGCAAAGGAGGGATTTGCTAACAAGAGCCTCCTCTGTGAAGCAATAAACACTCCAAGAAAAACACAGGTAACAGTGTGTGAACACTATTTGTCTTGGGTGATACAACATTTACCTCAAAAACACCATGCAGGTGAGTTTACATACCTTTTCTGCTTACTGACTACATAATTGTCACTGAGTTCTGCCTGATCACAGCATTCTGCTCAGCTGCATTGTTAAAACTCACTCCAGTAGGGCACTTTGTGTACAAACTTTAGTCTCTCATTGGATTGAATAGAGGGATTAATAGCATGCATATGTTTAGTTAAGGGTCATAGAGCTTATTAAATGATTTATTTAACTTATTATGTCAATGTGACTGTCTTAGTTCGAAAGAC